>JAGDQP010020001.1:0-23685 GCA_022664845.1 Lepisma saccharinum | reverse complement strand
AAATTTTATGCCTGAATGCAGATTTTAAAAAAATATGTTATTACACATCTGTAACATTAAACATCAACGACCATGTCGCTATGGTCAGTATCCATATTCAAAATACCATAAACAGTACCTTCCAGCCATTAGCTTGATTGAACGGTGCACTAGAAATAACGCCTTTAATTTGATGTTCGCATGACACACGAGGTTACCCGTTCCTAAGTACTCAAAAGTATGAAAATTTTCAAGAGCTTTCAGTCCAGAGTAAGAGAAGTGTTATCACCTAATACAACAAGTGATAAAATAAATTACGTTACTGGTATCATGCATCAACGAGACCACAACGACAATTTAAATCGCATTAACAAAGGACAGATCGCAGTTACATCAAATCTGTAGTAACTGTGGGGCAGTAAAAACAAGCCTGAAACTTACACTAGACACCATAACTGTACTGAAAATTATGGGGAAAAAGGACAGAACAACATCCATATGCGTACCACAGCCTCTAAGATAACAGTTCAGGTTTAAGGTCTTAAACGAGCTACTGACAAGCGAGGGTCACGACAATTGTCGCTGAGATCGTAGTGAAACATAGAGCATCTGACAGAGGATGGTGAGATTTGGAGGGTACCAAAATTTAAAGAGCGATGGAAAAATGGGGGGGGGGGGCGAATCCTCGAAATTCACAGTAGTTAAATAAAGGATATATCCGCAGTTTTTCAGAATAAATGACGGAACTTTCGGAAAGTGATTCTGGTATCAAAATAAGTAAACAAATCCTTTGAACATGGGTGATATTTTTCTAATTTTGGAGATACAGCGTTTCCAAAATGACGCCTAGTTATGGGAAGAAATGAATAATTCTCAATAAGTCAGAAACGAGTCCTTGAATGAAAATTCCGTTTGCGAAAACTACTTTTCTAGAAACATGGTAGACTTCAGGAGTGAAAACACAATGTCACCGGCTTCTCAGTGTTGCCAGCTAGCTATAAAGTTTATTTTTTCGATGGCAGTTTGTCGTGTTATTGGATATTATACATCGTCTAGTGATGATAAACAACATATTTTAAGCACACACCCCAGTGTTGCAAACTACGGATATGACAGAGAGGTTTTCGCGATCTTATACAAACTACAGGACAGTAAATCTGAAATTGTTCACCTTAGTTAATCGACGCCTTTCAATTCTAATAATAATAATAATACTTATATTCATTATATTAGAATAGTTCAAAACGAGTATTCCTTTATTTCTATCCCAATCTATTAATTGTTGGCCGACGTTTTTGAAGTATTTTACAAAAAATGTAATATCTTAGTACTGGTTTATCATAGGATCATCGGACATTAAAAATGAAACCATGTTTTAGCTCAAAATCTCCTTGACAATTTTAGTTCTATGCATGATAAGCCTAAAACGTAACTGAAGAGATCAAAATAATCCCCAAATGTGATTTTCACCACAAAATAAATGCCTGTTTAGGGGTCTTTGTCGTACGGAGCTGATTCAATATCAGCGTTGATCTTTTGTACAATATTATACATCAAATTCTATTGAAAATGTACAAAGTATGTACAAATTATATTGAAAATGTACGAAGGCTGCTATGTGGTTCCTGACTTTTTTTTTATGAATGCTTGAAAATTCGTATTTTATGCGTATTGAAGGCCCAATATCTCTGGTGGGACAAAATATAAAAATCTAGTTTTTCACATGTTGTACAGTTATATAAGAATAACATATGGTATAAATGTAAACTTTGATATTTAAGTTTGAACGGATTATTCATTTTTAAATTGGGGATATAATACTCGTACGCGCCTTGTTAAACATATTATCAAAGGACACACGAATATTATTGATCCCCAAATTGTGCATTTTTAACTCCGCCGAAACCCAAATACCATAGTTGAAATTACTACCATATGTTCTCCTTTTATAGTTGTACAGCATGTGAAAAAATGGATTCTTATATGTTATCCCACCAGAGATATTGGGCCTCCAATGTGCATAAAATACGTTTTTTTTTTATTTTCAAATATTAATAGAAACTTCAGGAACCACATAGCAACCATAATATTTTGTATACATTCAATAGAACTTAATATGCAATAGTGTACAAAAGATCAACGCTCACACCCAATCCACTCCTTACGAAAAAGTCCCCTAAAACAGGAATTTATTCTGATTTGACAATCACATTTGGATACCATTTTGATCACTTCAGTTACGTTTTAGGCTTATCTTGCAGAGAACTAAAATTGTCAAGCAGATTTTAAGGGAAAAACATGTTTTTTTGTTTGAGTCCTATGAGTAGTGAAATATTACATATTTTGTAAACTACTGCAAAAATTGCGGCCATAAATTAATAGGTTGGGATAGAAAGGAAAGAATACTCGTTTTGGACCATTCTAATATAATAATAATTATTATTATTATTATTGAAAGAGGTCAATTAGCCAAGTTGAATAGGCTCACACTTGCTCTTTCTACGTCCATATCCCTCCTTTCTCCTATTCAAAGTATGAACAATAACAGGTCATTTGATCTGTTGTGTCGAGTGTTTGCTAATATTCTATTAACACAACAACCCGCAACTTGCTTACACAGCAGTCTTCATAGCTCCACCACACTGTGTCCAATGACACTAGCTGACCTTCGTGATCGAATGCTTACATACAGAAAAAACAATATTCGCTCACACTTACTCTTACTACCACAAGCACTAGTTCCGTCTCGCGCTTTCGCGTCTCACAGTTTCTGCGCACTTTCTACGTGTACACTACCTCTCTAATCGCGTTGGCTGCGGCCCAAATCATAGCACATTATACCGCATCTCTAGTAATTTGTGGTACCACTTCACCTGGTCTTGTTTATATTTCAGCAGGAACTACTTTTTTTTTCTTCCAGTCGTTTTGTTTGTTCCAAGAAAGAACACAGTTGGGGGTTTAAATCTCGAACTCCGAGGCCACATTGGCCTTTCAGGTGATGCTAAGACAGAGGGAAGGAAAGGGCTCTGGCTAGCGCAACGGTACCATCCCTGTATTCGCCTGGTAGGACTGCGGTAAATCAGGGACAACCTTTGTCTTACCTTACGTACGTTATTCACGCACAACTATCGTTCATGCTTTTCACGCACGACTATCGTTCATGCTTTTCACGCATGTGTCCACAGCTTTCCATCTTGTCCTTTGTGTTACTTATTCCTTTTTTTTCCTGTGCCTAAATTGTTAATCTGTGCTATATCCGCTATCTCAATTTCCTCAACTGGAATATGAGTTGTGATATTGTGGAGTAAATGTGTGTTTATTTTGACAATTGAGAGTTTAGCAGTACAGGAAAACTGATAGTTTTCGTGAGGTCCTATATACCGTTGTAAAGATAAGTCAGTACTTTTATTTAATACATTTGCTTTTGAAATACATTGATTTTATATAAGTTATTAATAAAAGTTGATAAAAGTGACTTGCACATTTTTAATATAAGTGCATTTTTAAACGTTGAATCTAAAAAGTAAAAGCTGAAACGTAATCATTTATTCCTATCGCTATTGAGCGAGGAAGAAGAATTGGACTTTGGACTATATGTATGCGGCAGTGCGAACTATATATATATATATCCATATATTATAAGGACAGCGACATTTTTTCAAAGATCGATGCAACCCGCTATACTTAAAGAATATTTGGTTGCATAAGTAACCAAGCGTAAAACGTAGAGAAATCTTGAGCATTCCGAATTAACTTGAGATTTCCGGGTAAACGGCTGAATGTGGGTGTCGAGCGAATAAAATGTCGGCAAAGGTGATCCTTTAAGGAGGTGTTACTGAAGACACAACTTTAATCAGTAAAATATTGTAGAAGTTATCAAAAATGTACGAAGAAGCTGCAAGAACTTAAAATCTTGAAGAACAACCAGAGGGGTGGCCGGGTTGCATAAGATTAACGGCGGGAATGTAAAAAGGGGGAAAACAATTGAAACGCCCCGCAGGCGTTCGAAGTTAGACTGAATAATAGAGAAGGGAGAAAATTTGCATAAATTAAACATCGGTCGCTACCCAATATTCACACGTTCCCTTCCGGTCGACCGAGATGGGTGGAGGGTGCATAGATCTCGAAAAAGTGAAACTTACAACTTTAGGGTCCGCAATACTAAAAGAGACGGTAAGAGACGCAGATAAATGTACATTCGGTGCGACCTATGAGCGGAAATAAATTTAAAAAGGAAGTATATTCAAAGAATAAAATGGAGAAAATTGAGAGGCGGGAAGTAGAAATATAAAAACGGCAAAAAAAGCAAACAACGCAGAAAGGTGCACCGGTAGCGAGATCTCCCTCACTAACAAGGAAGGATTCCTTTACTGAGATGGGACTGATACCTGAAAATAAGGGAACTAAAAGTACAACTTCCTCGCCAACCGATGAACAAGCTAAACAAGATGAAGAAGAGTCGACATCGAATTCAATGAATAAGACAGATGACAAATACTATCAAAAAAAGATGAATAGAAGCTTACAGGAACGAACTTAAATTCATAGACACATCTTTCAAAAAATACAAAGTAATAAAAGAGAAAATAGAGCAGTTAAAGATAAAATTATTAATGTGGGTGCACAGAATCTTTCGCTCGAAGTAAAAAATAACTGAACAGACCGATCAGCACAAGGCATTTGTGGACGCACTAAAAGGAACCATCATGGATGAGAGGAAAACCTACAGTGAGGGAATACGGGAACTTGAAGACGGGAAAATAGAAACGCAACAAGAGCGCCGATGACCGAGAATGAACAGATTATTGCCCTAAGGGAAAACAATACCGTTGAAAGAAGAACTGAGCAAACAGAAACAAGGAAATATGAACAAGGAAAAATGGTGGCAATCCAAGGAAGAGCAGAAAGGTTTGAGGAAGAAAATGCTCTTCTTAGAATTCAGACAGAGGGCACACAGTGGCCTGAAGTGTCAATTACCTGGCCTGAAGTGTCAATTACAAGTGGGAATTCAAACCGAGAAAATAATATATATAAGTGGTATACCCGACACCTGACCGCACTTTGTCAGTAATCAGTATTTAATGAGAATGTAATCTAAAATGATATGGAAAATTGCAAGAATTTCCCGTACCTGGCTGATAGCAAGTAGTCCATTTTCCAGGGCGGTACGATAAGCTGTGTCGCCATTTTTGTTTACATTTTATAAAATGCTACGGCGCCTTTTTCAACACCTATTTATAAAGGGCTACGGTACCTTTTTTCAACCCCTATTTATGGAAGGGTACGAAGTTCTTTTTCATCCCTCATACCAATGCACGATAGCAGAAAGGCTACGGCCGATTTTTCAACCCCTATTTAACATCGTACATAAACATGGACGGCCTCCAACACTATGAAAGGGTACGAAGCTCTTTTTAAACCCTATTTAACATGGCAAAAAGGCAGCGGCACCTTTTTTCAACCCTTAGTTAACCTAACCCAAGTAACATGGAATAGGAGATTAAGCTATTTTTCATCCCCTGCACAGCACAATTGCAGAAATTACACAGGAATACCTAACCCGCATAGGAGTGCAAGATGCCATAAAAGGGTACGAAGTTCTTTTTCATCCCTAAAACAGCCCCTATTTAACATATCAGAGATTATCTAGTCCTTATACCAACGCATGATAACACAGATTATAACTACGGCTACGAACACATTTTAGAAAAGATTTTAACCTAACAGAGATTACAACCCCTAGTGCACAAGCACAATCTACCATATAAAAGATTACACAGGCTACGGTCTACACATTTTCCCAACCCCTATTTAACATAGCAGAGATTCCATAAAAGGCTAAAAACTATGAAAGGCTAAGAACCATTTTTCAGGCGTATTTAACATAGCAGCGTACACCAGTGCACAATACCATAAAAGATTACAAAGCTCTTTTTGCAATCATTATTTAAAATAGTAGAGATAAGACTGGAATTACAACAATGGCTACGAAGACATTTTACACAGGAATATATGCCCTCTAGGGTAGAGATTTCATAAAAGGGTACGAAGCTCTTTTTCCATCCCCTATTTAACATAGCAAAGATTTGAAGTCAGTTTCCTGCATAGCCGGCGTCCCCGCACATACTCAGAAATTGCAAGCCGCCGTGTCACTTTTGTTGTGGTTAGATTTCTTAAAAGGCTACGAATCATTTTTCAGCCCTAATTAGCATAGCACAGATGGTACTAAGCTCTTTTTCAACCACTACTTAACATAGCAGAGATCTGAAGTCAGTTTCTATACCACACGTAACAACCTAGTCATAGCACAAAAATTTTAACCGTGTATATCTCGTAAACGGCTAGACTTATTGAGATTCTGTTTTCACATTTGGTATGAGGGTATCGAAAATTATATGCGAAAATATTTGTGATCTCGAGGTCAGAGATCAAATATTTAACAGTGTATATTTCGTAAACGGCTATACATATTGAGATTCTGTTTTCACATTTGTATGAGACCGTTGAACAGTGTTTTTGCGAAAACACTGGCGACCTCGAGGTCAAAGGTCAAATCTGAAGTCAGTCAGTTTGCTAACTTCGCCCCAATGGTCGTAGAATAGAACTTATAATGCAATTTATTTTAGTCCCGGGAATGTTAATTTTGAAAAATGTATCTTTCTACCTTTTGCCGTTTCCGAGATATGGTGGTTTGAATTTTTCGAATTTTCGAAGATTCGACGCAGAATTGAGAAACTCGCAGATTATATGTTATTCGAGTCAGTGATGCCGAATGTGACATTTGCTTATTTCATAAAACACTACAGCCACTTTTTTTTAAAAAATAGACAACTATTTAACATAGCAAAAATTACACAGGGCTTCCACCATAGTCTACACTGTAACATAAATTGAAAGTCATACCAATGTTTTGTGTATACTGCTAACTGACCTTATTTGGCTATTCATCTCGTACTAGGGACCAACAAACACACACACACACACACATGGTTTACGGAGAACTTAATCACACACCAGGGACCAACAAACACACACACACATGGTTTACGGAGAACTTAGTCTCCCGCCAGGGATCATTAGCATAAATGAATAAAGCATAATATCGCTAACATTAGTGTTTCCTGTTGAGAATAGCCAGATGCACGACATGCTATATATAGAAAAGAGTAGTGTCCACAAAATTGAGATAAATCACCTTGAATGCGTCTAATATTCCATGTATGAAATATACTGTTTCGTTTATATGATACTGTATATATGGTGGAAGCCCATAGCTATCCATATATTCACCATGACCTGTATTACATATATAAATGGCAACCCAGTGCTCGAAGGGTGTATTGCTAGGATCAGTATTTACAATTAACGCTGCAGGTAGTGTATGAATTAAGCGAGGTAATTGATCTGCAGCGTATACACCTACAAAATGATCTGGGGGCAAATTCTGCTGTAATTGTTCATAGAATTCAAGAGTATTCGACATTTTTAATCGATATATATTTTTCGTTAGAAATCAATTTCCAGTTCAGAGTAGAATTCACCGTAAATAACTGCTGTTACAATAGATGGTAGTGCCTGGTTAAAATAAACTTCTAATCGTACATTTGCCTGTCGCTGGGGACTAGTGTGATGTTGCACTAGCACTAGAATCGGGAGTTAAATAAAACAACGGTAGAGAATAACCATTAGGATATTCGGCAAGCGAAATATCATTTCCTTGTTTAGAATAATAAATATCAGAACCTGTAAATAACGTAGAATTTGCTTGAATATATAGCTTATTATCAAAATCTGGCTGTAGTGGTTTAGATGGGACGGGAGTTCCGTCGACATACAATGTAAAGAATGATATACTGAAATGCTTAAAATTAAATGGATTTGTGTGATATGTGCCGTTGAAAGCGGAATTAGTAACAAACCTAATAATATTACGTTTAGGTACTATTACAGAAAACAAATCTGGAAGTGTAGTGCCCATAATACGTTGCGGTAAAGTTTCTGTCTTCACCTGCACCTTTGTTAGGATATTTTACTCTAAATTTAGGATTTTGTAATACTTTATTTTTTGCTATTTTCACCGTGGGTGACCTTTTTTACATCAACTTTTTTTACAAGCAGGGTTGCATCCGGTAATTACAACACGGCCCTCAGCCGTAGCTTCACTCGTTAGACAAAATACCGTATGCCTCTAACTCGTTTGTAATCTTGCCAAGCACATCACCTGTTTCCAATTTTGGCCCTTCTGGAGCCTCTATATAAATAATACTGTCCATTTCGTAGTATAACACACACTTTTCTAATTTATCTAGATAATTATAGAGCTCCAGACTAGCGTGTGCAGTAGTATAGGCAGCTATTAGTACATTTGAATTATTAAGTGGTACACCCGCATCATCAAGATATTGCCAATTTAAAATTAGTGTGTCCTCGTTTATTTGAATGTCTTCGTGAACCACGATATTTGGGTCGGCTAGCTTATTAAAATATTCACCGGGGCCAGTATCATTGATGTTTTGCTATAATTTTCTTTCTGGCCAAATTCAACCCAAAATCTATTAAGTGCCAATTTAACTAAACTCTTTCGACCTTTCAGCGTCCAATACAATACCTTCTTTTTCATAATACCTGTTTATAAATTCCTGATTTTTTCCTCTTACATCACGCATGCCAACCGCTTTGTTTTTTTGTTTTTTTAGAAATTTATTAATATACTCTGCAAATAGGTCACCTTCCTTCTTCACAGGGTTGTACTCTTCAATATTAAACTGCCACACCTCATGCATTTCTACTAATTTATAATATTTTCAATAGCTTTACGCACCTCGTCCACCACCCATGTGCCGGTAATTTCACGTTCGTCATCGTTATGTAAACAATCACCATTATTTAATTAATCCGCGCATGCTCTGCAAAGAGGAATATTAACACGCCCCAGAACGATATGGTAATACCGGGTGATATAAGTCGGTTGGTGGAACATCAGTACACTTTACTATTCCCTCAATCTGATCGATCTGCAGTCATCCTATTCCTACATAAATATTCGTAGGATGCCCCACGGGATATTTTTAACCTTATTACAAAATGGGCATAATAAGCATACATTCAAATATTTAGTTACTCCCCTTTTTCACTTTATAATGTAGTTTTACCGCGTTTGTCCGCCCACCGTACAAAGCGACACGCGGATTAATTGGTTCTTTTCTGCATGTGGGGTGGATTTTAACGTAACTTGAAATATTTACATTACTTTTTATTTGTGCTTTCCACTGACACCCCCACATGGTGTACACAACATAACCTAATTCTTTTATTTTTCACCTTTGCCATTGTGCTTTCATATTTTTAAATTCATTGTACTGAAAGATTATTATGGAATGTATGTCCAGTCCTGTCCGATAGCATATACCGCCGACGTGGTGGAAACAAACTTCATACTCCCATACATGCTTTTCCGTTCTCAGTATCGTGCCAATATCCATCTACTTTCAAATTACCTCGCACCACAACCTCTTTTGCGTTACCCGCGTGGATTATTTTTATTATTTTTTTTCTTTTCTTCCCACACGAACCACTGTATTACTTCCAATCCACTGTACTGGACATCACTACAGCGGTAGCCCTTTATTGGTACAATATGGTTTCGGGTTTAAGAAAATTCCGACGAAACACTAAATTACACACCGATACTATCATACTTGTTACCAGAAGGGGATTAACCTTTGTCTCAATCTCGAAATGATTCATAATATGCAAACATGCCATTCTTAAAATTCTAACATATTACCGACAGTATTTAATTAATTCCTCCTGGAAATTGAAAGTTTAATTCACGCCACTTTTTATACCACGCCAGAAACTTTTCACGTTCTTCTTTCTGTATACTGTCTACCCCATAGAACGTCTTGGAAGGTAGAGAACCGGAATAATTCTCATTACCTGTGGTGTAACAAAAGTGGGGGAAATATCCCTTAGTTGAGGGAAGATCAAACGCTTGGGACACTTTAGTCAGGGCCATAGGCAAGAAGTTAAGGGTATCGATAAATCTTAAATTTGTATACTTAATAGTAAGAAGCTGACAGCCTTTCATAATAATGTCGGGCAACCACTTTTTGCTATTTCAAATCGTTCTTAATACGAAATGGGCATCGTACCCTTTAGCATTATGCCCGACACATGTTATTTTATTTATACCAACATGTTTCTCGGCAAGATATTCTAAAACTGTAGAACATAGTCTTCACAATAAAAAACATGTTTTCTTACCCCGCACACAGAGAAATTGATTTTATATCATCTGCATCGATACAAATATAGCATAAATACTGTGAAATTAATAAATTGGGTACGTGCCCATACACATTATCTCACCCGTACATCGTGTCTTCTTGCCGACTCTCTATGCCGTAAAACACAATCATAGCCTTTTTTCTACTTATGTTTTCCATATTGTGAATTTTCGTCGGCTGCGTAAAACAAAAATGATTATGAGGCATCATATTGCGGCAGTTCACACAATATATTTTCACGCAATATATATATTTTCACGCAGTTCACACAATATATTGCAGGTTACGCTTCTTTGTTAATGTATACACCTTCAAACACATATCACATTGTTTTCTAGTTTTTACTGTACCTTTATGCTTACTAAAAACACGCTGCAATAAAATGATCGATTACACTCATTACACTTTATTACTGATTTAACATTAGCACATGGAGATTTACTCATAGATAGTAAACAACTAGCTTCACATTTAAAAACATGTTCATGCGAATGTTCATTTCTACAATGGCATTTTTCACAGTAATAAGCGGTTGAAAATGCTGCCGTCAAGTTGATGATGACATTATAATTATAGTTTATCACCAGTAAATTAATTAGCAGTTCACCACCTATTCTGTGCCTGTCGAAAAGATAAACAAAACGACCTTTGGGGTTCGTTCTAATTTCGGAAAGTGAGACCAACTTGATCGTCGTCAGCAATGCCATGCACGAGGTGCGCTAATAACTTTTCAATACCTTTCATAACCCATGTAAAAGGTTTTAATTTTCTGGGAGAATAATAAATTGTACTTCTACCAGTCTACCTTCCTTATTGATTTTTTTAAACATTCTACGTTTTTCAGTAATAATTTTCGTTTTTGAATCACAGTACGTTTGTACGTCATTTAGCGCTTCCATACATAGACCATCGATTTTGTTAAAAATATATCATTTTTTTAACTTTTGAATATCAAGTAACTTTAAAAGCGGTAGAGTAAATTTAAGCTTTAATATATTAAAATACATGTAATAAATATTTTACCGTTTTGACACAACCTTAAATAATACTATCGTTACAACTTAAAAAGAAAAAAAATGTTCCTCTCTTTTCAACAAAACACTACTCACTCTACGACGGTCGACGACACTGCACACTACACTATTCACGATTAACTCTTCGCCCCGGATAGATCTTCACTCTACGATGGTCGGCGTCCGACTGAGGGGGCTTTTATAGGCAGTTAATGACGTCATGGGGAAAATACAAAATAAAATCGAAATCGGGAAATAAACGATTTCGCAGATAACAACGGGAAAAACCGAAAAGAAAAAAATCGGTAAAGAACCGATTCGGTAGTTCATGAAGTCATGGGGAAAACCCGAAGTGAACCGATCGTCTATGTAAAAGCTTAACTTTACTGCGCCCCAAATAGGTTCAATTGGCAATTTCTTGAGAACAGTAAGAGTTCGAGAGATACAGTTTTCATATTAAGCATCATCAAAGCAAGCTCTATTGATGAAAAAATTGGTGATCTCGAGGTCAAAGGTCAAATATTTAACCCTCTATCTTTTGAAAACGGTAAGAAATAGCGAAAAACTAATTTCAGATTCAGTATTAGAGCAACAAAAACATTTGGAAATTAATACCGTGTGACCCTAAGAGTAAAGGTCAAAGGTCAAATATACAATAGATCAAAATGTAAGTAGTAGAGACACACAGTTTTTAAATTCGTCATTATCGACCCCAAATAACATAGAATTTGATATTTTCTCAATTCTGCCCGGAAAATTCGAAAAATTTTAACCACTATAGCTCGAAAACAGCAATAGGTAGAGAGACACTAATTTCACATTCGCCATCAGCGACCCGAAAAACATATAATCTGCTAACTTATCAATTCTGCGTCGAAAATTCGAAAAATTCAAGCCGCCATATCTCGGAAACGGCAACAGGTAGAAACATGAATTTCTCAAATTTAACATTCCCGTGACTAAAATAAATTGCATTATAAGTTTCATTATTCTACGATCGCGGGGGGCGAAGTTAGCAAACTGACTTCAGATTTGACCCCGAGGTCAGAATTTTTTGCATATAATTTTCTATGCCCTCATAGCAAATGTGAAAACAGAATCTCAATATATCTAGCCATTTATGAGATATACAGGGTTAAGATATTTTACCTTTGGCTAGGTTGTAGGGTGTGGTATAGAAACTGACTTCAGATCTCTGCTATGCTATGTAGTGGTTGAAAAAGAGCCTCGTACCATCCCTGCTATGCTAAAAAGGGCTGAAAATGGTTCGTGCCCTTTTATGAAATCTAACCACAACAAATGCGACACGACGGCTTGTAATTTCAGGAGTGGGCGGAAACTGACTTAAAATCTCTGCCACGTTAAATAGGGGATGGAAAAAGAGCTTCGTACCATCTCTGCTATTCTAAATAGCGCTGAAAAATGGTTCGTAGCCATCGTTGTAATTCCAGTCTTATCTCTGCTATGTTAAACAAGGATTTCAAAAAGAGCTTCGTAACCTTTCTGCTATGTGAAATAGGGCTGAATAATGGATTGTAGCCTTTCATATTTTTAGTCTGTTATGGAATGGGGTTGAGCCGTACCTTGTGTAATCTCTGCTATGGTAGATAGTGGTTGTGTAATCTCTGTTAGGTTGTGTTGGGGGTTGTAATCTCTGTTAGGTTAAAAACCCTAAATTCCTGTGTATCTGGCCTGAAATGTGTTCATAGCCGTAGTTATAATCTCTGCTTTCATGCGTTGGTATAAGGACTAGATAATCTCTGATTTGTTATATAGGGGCTTTTGTAGGGTTGAAAAAGAGCTTCTTACCCTTTTATGGCACTAGTATGTGGAATAGGTATTCATGTGTAATTTCTGCTATGGTGCTGTGCAGGGTTGAAAAAGTTCGTACCCTTTTATGGAGTCTCTGCTATTGTGCACTGTGTGGGGTTAATCTCTGCTATGTTAAATAAGGGTTGCAAAAAGAGGTTCGTAGCCTTTAATGGAATCTCTGCTATGGTGCTGTGCAGGGGATGAAAAAGAGCTTAATCTCCTATTCCATGTTATTTGGGCTAGGCTAACTAGGGGTTAGAAAAAAGGTGCCGTAGCCTTTCTGCTATGTTAAATAGGGGTTAAAAAGAGCTTCGTACCCTTTCATAGTATTGTAGGGCGTCCATGTTCCTGTGCTATATTAAATATGTGTTGAAAAAGTGCGGCAGCCTTTCTGCTATCGTGCATTGGTATGAGGGATGAAAAAGAACTTCGTACCCTTTCGTAAATAGGGGTTGAAAAAAGTGTTTATCCACATACATATTATACATTGTAAACAAAAACGGCGACACAGCGTTTCTTTCCGCCCTGGAAAATCGACTACATGTTATCGCGGAAATTCGTGCGATTTTCCACATAATTTTAGATTAAATTCTCATTAAATGCTGATTACAGACAGAGTGCGATCATGTGCTGGGTATACTACGTACATATAAAACGTGAATAAGGCACAGGAAGTAACTGTGAAATAGCTAAAGGAAAGAATTGAAAATATGAGTGAAAAGGAAGAAACAATCCCTAGCACAATGGGAATGCAGCAAATAACATATGGTGATGCAATCAAGAAACCGACCACATCTGAAATAGTGCCAAGATCGAAAAAATTGTAAATAAGGAAAACCATCTATCAACGTTAAGCCTAAGGAGCTTGACATAATGTTAAAGCTTAGATTCATCTGGATTGCAGAATTGATCCGGAAAAGGATAGAGTCAGAGCAACAATCTACTCGGGCAATAACACCTTAATAGTACAAGCAGAGACTAAGGATCAAAAGAATCATAAATATTGAAGGCAAAAGAAACGATTTTAAAATTAAGCCTTAAAAAGAAAAATCCTCTATTAATTTTGTATTGGAAAGAGTGTGCATAGAATAATGAGGATACAATACGCACATATTATACATTGACGATGAGGACCAAGCGGCTACTACAATGAAGTAAAAAAGTTCAGATTCAGGACTGGAACAAGAGGAAGAACATGTCGTGTAGTCAAGGAAAAGTCACCCGAGGTACAGAAAGTATTCCTGAGTAAAGATATAAGATACGTAAATTACTCAAGTCATACCATAAAAGACTATTAGTGGTACCTACATGTTTTAAATGTTTCGTTCTTGGACACATTAAACGCTAATGTAGTTCGGACGAAGCCTATGCACCGTATGGTGGAAAACATACAAAAAGGATAATTGTTCAAAGAAAAGTCAACCGAGAAATGCATACGGTACGAGACGCTGTAACGCGGAGAACCAGAAAGAATGCCCAAGTTATAAAGATTTGTTGGAGAAAAACATAAACCGAACTATGTATAGAAAACAAAAAGGTTTGATGCAAAGAAACAAAATCTTTTTTAACGAGATATCCTGGGACAATAAGCAACGATATAAAAAATTAAGAACTGGCTCGAAGAAATGGGTGAAACAAGGACCACTTTTCAATTCCGGGTGCAATGTTCAAAGTTTTTCAAAGAACTCACAACCTTCCGACCGACCTTAGGGATCTTCTACAATTAGTCGACAAAGTCTTTGAAAGAGGAAAAAGTAACTTCAATTTGAATGAAGTCTATAAGGACTTCGTGAGATCCATGCGCACACTGCTATGTAGACACCTCAAGATGCAGGCCGGATGATGTTCTGTTCTGCAAATAATTTTACAAGGTTCCACGTTGGTCGGCTCCGTACTCACAAAACTCTTTAAAGATGAAAAAATTATTTATTATGTATAACGTATATCTTTCAAGGAAAAATAAGGATATAACCTCTACAGCCCAGGTGGTAGTTTTGGGAAAGAATCCTAAAGCTGTAATAATAAATTTAAATAAAAACACACATATGCACGAGCTTGCTCATATAATGTATGAGTGGACGGCAGTATAGCACTATTAACCAAGGAAATGAAACTTATTGTAATCTGCATGTACTTCCAATACCACCATGAAATAGAACCTTATCTAGACAAATTAGAATAAAATATCAACCAATATCCAGGCCACAAAGTATTCATGAGAATGGATGTGAATGCTATGTCATCACTCTGGTACAGTGACACAACCACCGACAGAGACAGGAGAAGCGGCGAATTGATGAAAGATTTCATTATTATTCATACTTTGAGCATAGAAAATAAGTAAAGGGAATCACCAACCATCAGTAATGCTGTTGGAGCGGAGACTAACATAGAAATAAGATTAACAACAAGAAATCTAAATAGAAATATTATAATTGGAAAGTTTTAGATGGAAGTAAATGCAGTGACGATAACGCGATAAAATAGAAATTTAAATGGAAGGAAGAACAGTACAGAACATTGTACTAGAGGAGGAAACCTTCAATTACAATCAGAAACGTATAAACTGTGAAGTATCTGGAAGCAACTTAGCTCTCCCTGAGATAACCACAAATGTTGACTTAGATGAACTAACAAATGAACTGGAAGAAAATAACAACCAAAGCACTAAGATCCGCGCTGCCACCGCGGGAAATGTAACCAGTCCATTCTGGTGTAGGGAGTTTGACAGAATGAGAAGACTCGCCAGAGCCAAAAAAACAGCTATCAAAACTCCCAACACTAAGAAACAACAGATTCCAGGAGTACAGACAATTCAAGAAAAACTATAAAGAACAAATACTTCAAAGAAAAAAGAGATATGGGACAAGATTATAGAGAGCAACCTAATATTAGATGCGTAGGGAGCTTCGTATAAGCTATTCATGGAGAAATCAAGACACCAACTACACTGGTAACAATGGAAAGACACAATTGAGTTTTTTTACTAGAACTTGGAAGGAGTCTGCCGAACTTCTCATGGGGGAATTAATGCCAAAAGATTATGAAATGGAAGATATTAAGAAAAATAGAAATAGAAGGAACGAAATGAACAAAATATTAAATAAAATAAAAAATCAGCATCAGGAAGAAGAAGAAATATATTTTGAAAATTTTGAAATTGAATTGGCAATCAGATCATTAAATAATAGAAAGGCTCCAGGTCCGGACAACTTAAAATCCCAAATTTATCAACAAAAAAGACATTTGGACTCCGTACTTGACGAGACTCTTCTTAGAATATGCGAGAAGGAAGCAAACCTCATATTAATAAGAGGATCGGAAAAAGACAAGATAAGACCTACCGGTCTGTCTCCTAAATGTAATTGGCAAGATTTTTGAAAAAGTCGTTGCAGCCAAGCTCCAAAACTTTAGAACCAAACTGGAGTAAGAGACTCTCCAATTTGAACTCAGAAAGTGCACACCTACACAAGACACCATAAACGAATTTAGCAATACCGTCAGGAGGTCAGATTGCAAGTATGTGACAGCATTATTTATTGACATTAGAGGAGCCTTTGATAGCCTGTGTTGGACGCCGGTCTTTACAACTTAAACAAAATAGGTCTGCCTACGTATTTGTTGCAGGTACTCAAGGAGTACTGTGAAAAAAGAAAGATCAACGCCTGCGCTCCGGGCGAAGGTTCTGATAAGGATACCAATTAATAGATGCCCGCTGAGATCGGTTTGCGGGACTGTCTTTTGAGACGTCTGCATCGACCCCTGTGTGCAAAAATTAAATAAACTAAAAGAAACTAAATCAGTAATTGCATATACCGATGATATCGCAATCATTGCGGAAGTGGACCCAAGAAACGAAATAGAAACTAAATCAAATAAAACAATATAAATAATTAAAAAGCGGTGCGATCAAAATAAATTAAAGATCTCGGTTGAAAAAGATATAATACAAAGCTAAAAAGTAACTCTATAAGAAAATATGCTTATGAAAAATTAAGCAGAGTGAAATCCTTTAAATTTATGTGATTAAAAAGAGATGAAAAGCTTAATTTTATAGAACACATTGAAAGTACAGCAAATAAAATAATTTAAATCGGACATAAGTTATCAACAATATCCAACACAAATATCTGGCCTGACTCTTAAATTAATCAATCGGTATCACAACGTAATAATTAATTTAATAGTTACATTCGGAGCAAGCATTTGGGCTCATCGACTGAACGAAAATAAAATATTAAGTGATAAACTGAACAGAGCGCAGAGGGTTCTATTAAAAATATCCGGAGCTTATAGAACCACACCATGACACCGGGGATAGCTCTTAATGTGATACTAGGAATAATACCACTACGCTTGGAGACTATTAAGACAGCTGCAATATACTGGCAAAGGAAATCACAAAATCCAAGAACAACTGAAATATTAAATCGAATACCGGACTCAAAATATCACATAGAAGAAATAATAATGTAAAATTGACAAAACCAATGGAATGAAAGCGAAAAATCAAGATGACTATATAATGTCATTGGCAACATCTCGGAAAGATTAACATGGAAAGATTGGGGCCCAGAGAGGAGAATGGTTTACTGTCTTAATGGGCATAGCACTTATCTTAATAAACTGCACGAGCTCAAACTTTCGAACTCCCAGGTCTACGGGTGTGGCCAGAATTCAACGCCGGAACACCAGGTTCTTAAATATCAGAACAACCAGCGCGACCACTAAACTCAACCTTTCTAACGAATTGTAGAACTTAGAAAGGGATTAGAAGACAGGCAAATACAATTTGTGCTTCTAGATAACAAAGAGAGGAAGGTTCTGGATGCATTATCATCAAAAAATCTCATATCTGCAAGCTGGAGTACATTTAAAGGAAGAAACAGATGAATTCAACCCCGGTGCACCAGACCACTATACCAGAATAAATTTAAAAAGAGTAACTAGATCAAAACCATATCAGGAAAAAAATAATGATCAACTCTCGACTCGACTAAGATCTCAAAATTAATAGTGAAAAAAAAATAGAATGTAAATAATGTACTGTACTGTATGTATGACTGAAGTTTGCATGATAATCCTTTCAGGTACGTGTGAGTGAGATCTAAAGTTAATGAAAGTGTGGAATTAATGAAATAACAATTTTGGAATCCACCCCTAGAGCATCTGCTGCGGAGAAGGTAAACGTGAGTAAGTGAAAGTTAAAATGTCGTGCGAGCGTGTTTTTCATATTTGTGCTGGTAGTGTTAGTGTTGTGTTAAGGGAGAGGAGGTGGAAGAGGAGGAGCTACCGGACACCATCCATATCCCATGGTATGGGGTATCAATCCAGGAGCCTGCGGCCCAAGACTTCCGAAAATTCAATATTCATTTAGATTTAGTACAGATTTATTATAGATTAGTTTGAATGTATGGGTGCTGTGAATGCAGTGAATGTCTTATATGTTATTTTTATATGTAATAGGGAGGAAATACTATCTTTTCGATTTTATAAAATAAATATCCACAAATTCAGCGCCAAATGAGGAATGGTAATTTAGCTGCGTGTTCTACCAAGTCATGCCATTCCCAGCGATGAGGTGTGCGCTGCTGGAGCATCACACAGAATAATAATTATATATGAGAGATATTTTGAGAATAATACATTCATTATATATTTATATGATAATCTTGTGCCAAATAATTATTACGCTACTCTATATTGAGTGCTATTAATCATATTCTAACTATATTTAATAAGCAGTAATACGACAGTAAATGCAAGTAGTAGTCTTTGGTATTAATACTATACAAAATACTATATTAAAGGCTTTGTTTGAGTCTCACATATATTACAATATATGTTAATTTGTTTGTGGTATAGGAATACAATGAAAGATCTCAATATTCACCGTATTCTATTACATCAATTTCAGGAGCAAGTATTATTTCAAGTTTAGCAATTTCTTACATATTTCAAATATTTAGAATTTAAAAATTTATATATGTTATACCGTAGCTTTTGCTTTGTGTCAATTAATTATTACGCTGGTTATTCTTACTTTAATTGTCTAGATTTGTCCATTGTATTGGTGATATTTTATTTATATTTAGTAAAACACATGCAACTATTAATATTTTGAGCTGAAAACTCGATTTACTAAAAATATAAATATTGTATCTCTAAGGCTTAATTTTATTACGTTGTAGTATATACTTTACCTTAACATATGCCATGAGATTTGAATAGATTTAAATGTTCGGATCAATTAAAACAAACGATCATAATTTACCAAAAATCTTGCTATAAATAAATATGAAATGAAAATTCAAAATCTCAAATAATAGTGAATCTATATACTTATAGGAGTAAACAACAAGGATATTGGAAAACAAAGAACAGTAAGAAAAGTAAATGGTAAATGGTAACAAATAATGAATAACCAACCTCTCATTTCATGTAAATAGCCTCTGTAGAAATCATTTTTTAGTAAAATTTATCCCCCTTTATTGCGTGAAATAGGGCCCAGGTTTGTAAACAGGGACCTGGGCCAAAAGAAAAAAGTTCCATCCTCCACCATTAAAAACAACATTAAGCAAATCAGGTCCTTATGTCTTCCTGACTCGACGCTGAGTCGCGTTCGAAACGGAAAGATAACCCCAGGGGATAGCCTACCCCAGCTTTGTAGAGAACAATATTGGTTCGATGTACCCATTAAGTACGTGAAGCAGAGCCGGAGCTAATATAGCTAAGAGGTAGAGGGGGAAAGCAGGGTCCCTAAATGAAGGGAAAAAACTTTTGTGTTACTTATTCTTTGTCTTGTGCCTGAATTACTATCTTGTGAAATATCATATCTCAACTTTCGGCTGAGATGGCAACTCTGCTTTTCAGATGGCAACCATGTTAATAGTCTTTCTTAGTCCTTGATGCCCTTCTTATGGTTGGTATGTTAGTTCTAGTTGGCCTTCTTTCCCTCTCCGCTAGATATTCACTTTCACCGTCATTCCTGCCTTTATCTAATTTTGCCGCCATTCAATGTTTCATCTTCCCTAGCTCAGCTCCCTATGGTCTTTAGCAGCTTAAATTTTATTGCTTTCCGTATCTTTCAATATGCATTTGCGCGACAACCGTATGATCTTTACTTGTTAGATGCCTAACAGCCATAAATAAAATTTAAGTTCAAACAACTGGAGTTCGGAGACTTTAGAATCGTACTGTACAATCACAAACAAACATTTTAATTTCGAATATTACTCAGTGATGCTATTCGTTTGAAATCAAAACTCTTAATATTGTAATACGTTGACTATGCGCTTTTAAATTCGTCGTAATGAATTGTGTTGTTGCCAGTGAACGGAGCATTGAACGATCATATGCAATACCATTTATTTATAAGTTTAGATAATCTAATGTCCAGTAATTTATTTAAAAAAAAAAAACACTGCAATAAATACATTGTTTCCATGTTTAAGTTAAAACAACAAACCTATATAAATTAATGTATCATTTTATTACACAACTCACTAATACTAATACACACTCACTAATGTATATAGATGCTAGCTTTTTAAATAATTGTAATTGTATTTCTTTATTAACGTGTTATGAGCAGCATTACATCCAATGTAACACGAGTCGGTAGTAAGTATGCAATATTATAGAACATTTGGTTTCAGATTTTCAAGATTTACATTTTTTTTTTCATTTTCATTTAACACTCACAGTACATTTATGAATAATGAGGTACAATTTCTAAAGATGATAAACTGTGCTCCTCCTGGACACAATTCGTCAAGCTGTTATAGTTTGTTACCATTCTGGTCAGTATAATCTTACGGTTTGTTTCTGCTATGATTTACAAACAGTATAAAAAGAAAAACTAGTTAAAGTTGCTATTCTACCAGCAACCACAAATATTCCGGTCCCTTGATATAATTTATTGAAGCACAAGCATATTTTTTTACAAAATAGAAAAGCACCACTAACACCTGCAGTGCTTACGTTCGGAACACTCCACAGTACTTGTGTCGATTAATAAATATGCCAATTTTGGGTTCAGCTAGTTGTAGATGAATGCAAGCAATATTAGTAATAAAATATTTAAAAAAATGTGCTGACGAAACTGAACTAATTACTACAGCAATCAAGACTGCCTAAGCTCTGCTTATACACACCTTTGTTCACTATTGTATTTCGCCCTTCCCCACAGAGAAACGCTTAACATCATCTATTAGTGAATTTAGATTTAAGTAGTCGAGAGAAAGCTCCTTAAGAAACGTCTGAATATACACACAATTGTTCTCTATTATATTTCGTCTTTCCCGTTACAGAAACTCTTAGCATCAACTATTAGCAAATGTTCATGTAAGTATCCGAGTGGCAACCCCCTCTGAACCCCCTAACAACTTTTCTTTCCTCCTTATACTATTCGAAATCATTAGTTTTAGCGACTTAGTCACTAAATTACAAACACTGATTATTTAAATTAGGATGTTTTTCAAATTTGTTTTCATTAATTTGATTTCTTTTTTTGTGTATTTTGTCTGTTCTCTATCCAATTATAGCACCAGCAAGTAGACCTTTGTGTCAACGAAAAGTGCCGTCGGTACATACATATACAGTACGAGGTCTTGTGTTATGGTTTCTCATCCCTCTCTTATTTAAAGTTCTACAGAGAGTTTAGATTCACCCTGAACAATAAAAGTTTGCGAAGCTATTAATCAAGAAAATTATTCATTAAAACGTTCCTTATACTTACTTCAGGTTCCTTCCAAAGTTTAGAACAGAACTATATGGTCCAACGGGTAAGTCTTTAACACAGTCACGATACATATTTTCTCCCTTTTCTTTGTGTTGTACCAAAAGATCATTTACGAAATGTAGCTAAAATAAAATACACTCATTTCCCAGAAACTAAGTAGCCTTGTCAGCAACCTTACTCATTAAATGCCCTTTTGTACTTTGATTTCAAAACATAATGAATCAAAGTGATGTAAGTGATATGGTGTTAATGCAGGCCAAAAACAATCCCATTATACTCCATTATCTCTTACATTAGTTGCTCAAATCAATATGTACTTCCCATTTAATGTATCTATAATAATAAAGAGAAACGAACTATGCTTCTAACATAAAATGGACTGTAACACGCCTAAATTGGACGTTATTCTAAAAAAGCATTATAAAAAGACTATAGCTACACCTTGAATTCAATACCACAATTACTAACGAGTCAAAAAACAATACACGTAATTGTTTTATTAAATATAAAAAAAGCGCTGCGTATAAAATCGAATGTTTTCTTAAAACTATGAAAACATGCTGTCAATTTCATATTTTCTCCCGCCCTTTCAGGCCATGGGGAATCTAGCGGAGCATTGCGCACCTCCGGGGAAGCCGGGTGAAATTGGCGAATACAGAACGGTTGAAAAAAACTACAATTTTAGAGTAAAAATCAAAGACAGTTTCCTCCAACGTTTCAAACCATGAGAAATAAAATGCTTTGTGGCTCAAATCTGCCTCATGTGTAGTTACTGAGATCTAACTATATGGCTTACGTAACTCGTACACTCATCGTCACAGTAACAAACTTTAACATAGGATTCTATCCTCAGCATGATCAAGCCAAATTTCATCACGAACCCCCTACCTCTCAAAGATCTTTTCCAATATTGTCCTCCAAAGACGCCTCGGTCTTCCGAACAGTAACTTTCCCTCCGGCTTAATCCATGATGAAATATAATGTTTTAATTTTCACATCCGATCTGAATGCCCTGCCAATCTTAGTCGTCGGGATTTCATTAACTTTACTACATCAGACGAGTAGTACAGTCCGTGGCCCCTTCATTATGCAGCTTCCTCCAATGTTCAGTCAGCCCGTTCCAGTGCAATCCGTATATTTCGTTCAGAACTTTATTTTTGAATACACATAAATTATGTTCATCTGCTAAGGCCGTACTCCAACTTTCGCAACTATAAAATACTACCAGTAGAATAACAGTACTATATATTTTCAATTTCAACTTTCTTGATATTAATCGCGAGGTTAGCAGTTTGTGGACTCAATAGAAACATGATTTGCATGTTGCATGGTGATTTTTTATTTATCCCATGACTTCGTTCTTTCTTGTTACATATGTTCCTAAGTATTAAAATGTGTTTACATTTTTCTCTCCATGATCTTATTCTCAATTGTCATGTATATATTTCCTTCATGTTCTGTGTTTTGACTCATCTCTATGTGACTTGTGGTAAGTAAGATCTGAAGAGGACAAAGCAAGAATACAAAACAATTGAGAAGGGGCCAGCAAGGCTTTGAATCAAAGTCAAAATCGAAGTTTTCACTAACCTTTCGGACAATGATGAATTCAGCGGTGAATGGCCTTTCTCCGTCTGAGATATAATTAGTCTGATTTGAAATCTGAGGAAGGGCAAATGAAAAATACAAAATGATTAATAACGACTTGCCAGTTTTAGAATCAAAATCAATATTTTCCTCACACTTTCAGATATATACTTTCCTCACACTCTTAGACCTACAACGGCCGAATTTTTCAGCCCAAGCCCAATCCAGTCCGAATGTACCTAGGCCCGGCCCAGCCCGGGCCCGG
>JAGDQP010020000.1:0-33987 GCA_022664845.1 Lepisma saccharinum | reverse complement strand
TCTTCTACTTGTGTGTAAATGTACGTGCAGATGTTTATAATTCCCCTTTTCCGAACGAGCAAAATAAGAGAAAACTCTCCGCATATTAACAATGAGAAAACAGAAGTACTCTGAACTTCTGAATTTTGCTGAAAAGCACGCGTTTTAGCTTCGGGAGATATATTAAAAATATTAGTAAAACGTAATTTTACTAGTAAATAATAAGGATAGAACGGTTAGAAACAACTTAGGGAATAGCATAACTAACTATAAAATAAAACTATAGAAAGAACTATTAATAGTATTTATCTTACAATTGATGGTTCGAAAAAGGAAAAAATAAACATAATTTTAGTTGAAAAAGTAGCAGTAACTTAAAAAGAATACGGAAAAACAAGATATATGCAGTATATTGTAATGTTTGTCTAAACGAATTGAATATTGTGCTTGTTGTAGCTAGATTACAGAAAGGGAAGCGTTTTACACAACAGAAATATGTTCAATGATTCATCCTGTATTAGGTTGTTTGTTAATCATATTTTGGAATTAGACATCTAGGACTCTAGGTGGTGGTGTAACAGTGTAGTTGCTGTTCCATTTTTAATTTTCTTCCCCTTTTATTTTCTTAGTACGTTCTGTTTCCTTTCTGTGTGTTCTCCTTAGCTCATTCTCTTTGTTTGGTTTGAGTCACGCTTTGAGCGTGTTTCGTTTTATTTTTACTTTGGTTTTCAATCGTTATCTATTCAGGTTTTCGTTAGTGACGCAGCATTGACTTGGATCTAGTGCTTGTTTTTGATTGGATCCTAGTCAATACTTAACTCCGTGTTTCTTGCTGATTGGTGTGAATCAGCCTTCTTCTCCGTTTGATGGGAGAACTGCTCTTCCCGCCATATTACTCATTTCCAATTTTCCTACCAGAAGGACGGATGTCTGGGCTTCCAGTCATTTTGCTTTTCCAGAGCCCTAACTAAGAATGGTAACTATAAATGCCAAATTTAATATATTGAAGAATATTTCGACTGATTTCGTCCATTCCGTTGAAATATATATTAATCGTTGTAAGAAGAAAATAATTGATACGAGTACTAATAAGACAGTACATCTCTACAACGTTAATTCCAAATTTCACGTCAATATAATTATCATTATTTGGTTTTGAGATTATTTGTCATAATGGGTAACGTTCTAACTTTTACTATGGGGCCGCTATTGACCGAATTTCTGCATTTCAAATATCGGAGCGTTGGATTCTAATAATGATATGCCTAATTTTTCGTCTCCAGTTTCCAAATCCTTTTGAAATTCCCGGTTAGCAATGTAAACAACTACCGTATATTCCCGTTACTAGTCAAATTAGCATCATGTCTGTTCGATCAATTTTGCGTACAGCTTTTCGATGAAATTTTGGCATTAATTGTGAATTTAATAATTCGACGTGCTTAGTTAACCTTGGTTTCAACTCCAGCCACTATTCTCCGTTCAATAGTCACTTTTATAAATTATATTTGCATATTAAAGATTTATTCAGAGCGTCAACAGTATAATGTAGTAATCATCTGTAATGACGTCACGCAAATCATAAGGCCAACTTGTTTCTTTCGTTAAGGTATGTTTTGGACAATAACTTCATTTCTGTGAGTAATTATATAGTTAAACTTTTCTAAATTGATAAACCATGTTTTGAAACTAACATGTGAAAATTTCGGTGAAATTCATTATTTATTATGGACATTTATATCTGACAAACCAACTTTCGTTTCGGCTTAATTAATTCCCATTGTGTAAAAGATAGACGATACAAATTTGCTTGCTTCCTACAGCACAATAGTAATTCTGTTTTTATTTTTGTGAAATTATCCACTCTGAAAGTTTGCATTATGTAAATTCAAATGAATAAATTGAAATTTTGAATTTTTTATATTTCTTCGAACAATCTTATGTTTCTGTTCAATGAACGTAGTAGGAGAAACCTCTCAGTTAACTAGGTATGAATTAAGGCATTAGTTAATAATCCATATATAGTGTATAATAATAATATTTATGATGTGCAGTGATTTATTTAATGTTGCCATTATATTCATCTGAATTTAACTACGAATCATTTGAGAGCAATCGATACTAAATTATTTCTCTGTTTCGGTAAACCTATCGTTTCGAGTGATGCGTTTTTAATTAGATTACGTTGGTTCATAAATCCGTAGGCCAGTGGTAGGATTCTTTCGACGGCTGAGATGTGATAACTTGGGAAAGGAATTATATATGGAATTTCTGCGTTGACATATAAAGTGACTCCAGTATGTGATTTAAGTGAATTGATATTATTTGCATTTTTTGCGTTATGACACGATGTTTAGATTGAGTTGCGACCGTCATTCGTTGTGTTCGTCGTCTTTATTTCAGGAATTACGATTCCAAACTACAGGTGTGGGGCCCTACTAAGCTAAAGGTAAGACATGGTCTTTTGCCACCCTGTAGACTTTGAAGTGAGTACAGACACAGTATCAGTCACATATGAATTGATATGCGTATGATCGTTTGAGATTATTCCCAAGTAAAGATTTGCGTTTTTCTTTCTTAATCTATTGCTAATCTGAACCAGCTGGTACTTCAGAGTATGAACCGACGATCTAATTAAAAGATTGGAGGTGTCGCCTTACCGGAATTTCCTCCCTCGGTCTAAATTATTGTTGTTTTTTTCGCAGCGATCACAATAATCTGGAATCCTCTTTCCCGATGTTTTTAAATCTGGACGACATTTCTGCGCCGCTCGTCTGGGGTGTAGAAAATGTTTTTAGCTAGAGTTTTGGTTAGATGCGTTGCGTGGGTACTCTAGGCTCCTGGCGACCCTATTTATATTTCTGGATTGTTTTTGGTGTTGCAGTTTTGACTTCACCTAGCCAGGAATTGTGTGTGTAATCTTGGGTACGTTTCAGTGGCAGAGTGGCGGAAAAGGATGAGAGAATCCAGTCAGTGCCTTAAGATATCAAATGGCTTTGTTTGAATGTATGAGACTACATGAAGAAATCTAGGAAGAAGCCTTCAGCCTAGATAGCTGACAGCAGAACTCGAACCGAGAATCTTCCCAATGCAAAGCTTAAGGCCTTCCAAGTGAGACCAGGCTGTTTCGTAGGATTAAACTTAAGTAATAAACCTTGTAACTCATTGACGAAACTCTTACGATTAGAACTGAATATGTTTTAAAAGTGTAGGCGCAATTTAAACCTGATGATAATATACAAAAATGCTTATAAACATTGTATTAATAAAAGAACTGTAGACAAGCTGAATTGGGTGGGTGTGGTGGAAGCAAGCTCTTTCAACAATAAACAAAGCATAGATAATTAGATTAAAAATAATTTCAATATAAAATATTATGATATGTATTAAAAGTTGGCAAGCCACATTTGTCATGACAAAGGGGGAGATACCTCCGCCTCAAGATTGTAAGGATTTCCGCGACGTGATTGTAAGAATGTCCGTATTTCGCTACTATGTCATTATCTATGTCGAAGAGTATATGAAGCTACTGAAGGAGTTCAATGGGACAGGACCTTCTTTGCGATCCTGGAATGTCAGTTATCAACCACATCGATGCCTCAGAAGTGGACAATACGGCATTGTTAATAAAATATTTTATAGATGTGAAAGCAAGGACAGATGGGAATTTTTATAAAGAACGTTTCTCAATGTGCATAACTAAGTAGGTTATTTAAATGCTGCTCTTGTTGAAATATTCTCAATCCTCACAATGCCAGATATAGAACAACTGATACTGTACTTCGTTCTCATCGTAAGTTTAGCTACTCCTCTGCTAGGATTGTATCAAGTTGTAAATACGAAGAAGTTATATGTAATCACAAAGTTAACATTCACCTTGTATTTTTTGGATTCCTATTCCATAACTTTTTTCGATAAACAAATATGGTTTGTAAACCTCCTATTTCAAAGTTAGAATGGGAAGACCTCACAGGCTCTTTGCAGAGGAGGGGAGATTTTTAGATCCAGCTCTGGTAACGATTGATAAGGAATAGCGAGCTACTTAACATTCTATCATAATTCTAGGTTACTGTTTGCGTTATTTGCGCTGTGGCACCACATAAATCGATCCTTTCAACAGTGGTCTACTATCGTACCGTCATACACCAACTAGAGTTGCCAGTGATCTGCTGTGTTTTTCTCCTTGCAGCCGTTGTACGTGAGTAATCAGTTTCAATGCTTTCATAGCTAGTGACAGCAAAAGCAGTGACTAGTATCTTGAAGCTCAAAATACATTCCAAAAACACGTTAAACGGGTGGAGAATCTGTGATAAATCTGATTACCTAACTTCTTTAAAAAATATTAATTCGAAGAACAATGTTATGCTAGTGACACACGTGTTTGTTAAAATATTTCCAATTTAAGAAGGTATCTTATTCTGAATGAAATTGTTTAAGAATTTAATTCTTTTGTCCTAAAACTATTTCTCTTAGGTACTATCATACTTTCTACTGGAGTGTTAGAAAGAACAAATTTTAAAATAAATTTACTTCACGTCATAGTGTGTGCGATTTTTTCTTGTGATATCTCTTTTCTGATATCAGCAAGGGAATTAGATAAGATTATTTTATATATTCGCAATGGTTTTAGTTAACATTAAGAAACTTACTAGATCGTAAGAGGTATTTACTAAGGAAGGGAGATATTGCACGCTTGGTGAGAAGCATTACATTAAATATTATTGTGAGTATCATAGCAGTAGTTAATCATTGTTTTGAATGAATTTCCAAAATAATTTACATGATTTGAGGGCACAATAATTAAAATTTGAGCATGAATAACTGCGAATGAAATTGTTAACGCATATGTACGTATATTGGGTGTGTCTGTGTGTGGGTGTCAAGCGATTCGTTTTTGATCAGTAGGTTTTAACGCATTTCTGGATTCCCAATAACTTTTCTGTTTAGCAGCGAAGCTTATAATTTCAAAAGATTTATGTCGTGTACATTTTGTGCTTACTTTCATTTTATGTTTAAGTAACCAAAGTAAAGGTGAGTACAAGTATATTGTTAAAATATACAGAGTGTCCTCGAAATAATGGTGCACACTTTATTTACATCAAACCAAGAAAAAGGATCATTTGAAGAAATTCTGAAATCTGCTTAGTTTAGGAGCTACAGTCATTCAAAGTGAAAAATGACATCATATCTCCTCATTCTGTCATCAGACATGACATAATATCTCGACATGTGACAGCGTAATTGGTTTCAGCTTTACAAATTACACCCGAAGTAATACCCAATACATCTGTTTAAGTTATCTTTATGATTGGCAAAAGCAGCTTAGAAGGAGATCGTCAATAATACCATGGCGGAACATACCCTAAAATTTTGCACCGGAAGGTTATACCTAAATAACATTCCACAAAAATGTTTAAGTGCAATTGGAAGTAGAAGTATGCAAAAGAAATTGTCGAAACTTTTGTTGGCACAATATGAATCAGCTTCGCGCTACACTTTCAGAGCGCTAGGCAGCCCGTAACGGTTATAGGAGTAGCTGCCATATATGTGAAAAACTGTTGATCTAACAGTATATATAGCAGTTAAAATTAACTTTTATAACTGGGAGTTATTCTAATTTTTTTAAAAAAATCAGTACAAATAATAATTTTAGATTAACTGATTGGTCTATATCCTGTTATGTGTGTAATATTGCATCATAGACGAGTATGTATGTGCCTAAAGCATGTACGAGCAAGAGCGACTGACTACTGATAGGACATATTACAGTAGTTTTTAACTGTCTGAAACATATTTTCTGTAATTATTGGAGTTCTGGCCAACTAGTGGCGACGGCACATTACATCAAAATATAATTAAATCAAGGACGTATGAAGAGATATGTCCAGCAAATGCGACCCCCCCACCAAAATTATCTTTTATGCAAAATATGTTTAGTTTCTGGGTGTGATTATATATATATATTTCATGCCCAGGCACATCTTCGATCAACATCGAAAGCCAGTGGACCCCTCACAAAACCAACTTCTAGATACGTGCCTGATTTAAGTATAAATTGTAGTAAGAAGTGGCTTATACAGATTCAATTACGTATTTTTAACCTAAACAATTAGTAAAAAATATAATTAAAAAATAATAGGTCTAGCTATTTTGAATTCCTTCATAGATAAATGAGAATAATTTGTCAGTATAAATTTGTAGAACAATTCAAATACGTATTACGTAGCACTAATATTCGCTTACAGAAATATAGTTGCCAGCGGGGTTCAGCCTGCTATGAGCATTTAAGGGCGCTTTTTCAGGGCATGGGGGCAGACAAATAAACACGTCGTTCGTAGTATCTCGTAGATCTGATATTGAAAGTGGCTGTTCGTCGCTATCAGTTTTCCAGAATTTTGTTCTTGAAGGGAATACGAGCTAAGCTAACTACTTAAAAAGTCATCCAATCACAAATTTTTAATGATAGAGTAAGAGATGAGAGAGAGAGATGACAAAACCTCAACTGCACCTCATCTCCCTGTCTTCGAATCTGCACGCTGTCGCCACTATCGGTGGATGCCGCGTTGAATGGAGTCAATCTCCCTGAGCGTTTTCGCTGGAAAAGAAACGCTTTGTACCTACTTTACGTATTTCACAGGTGTGGTGGTGTTTTTGCCTTCGTAAGCTTGAAAGTACAAATAGTAGCTTCGGTTGGTAGCTGCTATTTATCATCGGTTGTAGCAGTGATAAGAATTTAGTAAATTAGCTGCTACGTTATTTTTCACTGAACTCTAGGAGAGAAGAGACCAGTTACAGGGCGGAAAGAGAAACAAGATTGTGTGTTATGATAGATTGTGCATGTATTTGCACAAACACAGACACCAGAAAAGGGCACCATCATAATCACGCACATTATTGTGTATGAATGTGTGAGCTGCTGATTCTACAGGTTTCTCGCCAAATAATGATAACGTCCATTTAACAAGCGTTTGCCTTCTAAAATAAAATCCTTTTCATAAGCGTTTTATATAGCTGATTCGGCAACTTCCAGATTAAATTTGAATTTAATTTAAAGGCTTTTGCTATCTTTGACTCTGGTCGGGATGGGGCATGTAGAGTTGGAAGGTTTCGAAAATCACCTTACTCAAGATAACATCCCGGCATCCGCCAGACAAAATTGAGGGATAATCAGAAAACTTTAAATCAGGAAGGTCGGCCGCAGGGTTGGACCTCGCGTATCTACCCATTGTCAATTCAGAGTCCACGATGTTAGTGTCTGGACCACGAGGACTGGGTAACCTAAACTTCGATATTTTGTTTTCCGCAGCGTTTATGAATAAGTTGATTATTTCCCCTGTATCTGTTTCATCTTGGACGTAATGTTTCTACATCAATTTTGTTATGTTTTTCCTTCGGATTTTGTAAGTTCTGTTAAAACGCAAAATCCAACTTGGAGAGGTCTTAAATTCACAAATATGCAATCCCGTAGCGATGTAAATCACGGTCATTATCGTTTAGACGTTGTTTGCAGACCGGAATGAAATTTAAGAAGTTTTTCCTAAATATGGTGTTTTCCTCATGTCGTGGCCATTGTGCATTTGCAATTTGCTGTCTCCAACTATACAACTCCATAATCTAGTTTATGAAGCTTTTTCATCTTGCCAAACTGTAACATTTCTTCCCACCAGGGTTCAACAGAACTCGAATTGCTATCTCTATAACTAAGAATGATAGTGAAGCATGGTTTTGGGGTAGAACTAGATACGTATTCTGACTGACTATTGTGACTTCCTTCGCGTTGGCGTCATATATTGTACTTTAGAATTTGGACTGAAATATTGCAAGCGTTTTGTTACGATCTACTGTTAAGTCCAAACCGTCGTCATATTAAAGTCCAGTACGTTTACAACACATTTGCCACCCGTGGACTGTCACTAACTATTAATTTTCTTTCTTGCAATGCGTGCAATGGAAGCCATAGTTAATTCACTCAGAGTAAATTAACATTACTGAAGAGAACACGAAAGGGAAAATGAATGTACAATACCAATTTTACTATCGATTGATTGAATACTAATTAAATCCAAAATGAGCTGGTGAACTTTAGAGAACATCACTCAATTTTTTGGTAAAGTGGGATCCAAAATATTTCGCTAAATAGACTCCGGTTGCAATTGAACCCGTAAGCACGAGCAGAGATAGCGACCGCGCAACCGCTCGGCCACCCAGAAGTGTCTCTACTTTTGACCTCACGCAGTCTATGGTGTACCGGCATGTCAAATGCAATCGTAACTTATTTTTGAGCACTGATAAGAACACACACGCAGACAATATACAATATCATATTCAGCCATTTTCTATCCACTGCTGGATGAAGACCTCCTCGTTTTCTTTCATCATATCTCCGTCTGAAGCTATCCTCATCCATGTAGCTCCTAAAAAGAGCTTGATTTCATGTACCCATCTTGCGTTTGGAGGTCATCTTGGTCGTTTCCTTTCTCTTGGAATCCAGTGTAGTACATTCGTTGTCCATCTTCCATCTGTTCGTCTAGCTATGTGACTGGACTATCTCCACTTCATCATCTTAGCAGTCTTGATTATATATTCTACTTTTGTTTGTGCGCGAATCCATTAATTTGTCTTCCTGTCCCTCCTCATTATTCGTAGCATGCATCTCTCCATTGATCTTTGTGTGAATTTTAACCTTTGAGTCGTTTACGCATTCACTGTCCAAGTTTCACAGTCGTACATCATTACAGGTAAGACACATTAATTTTAAACTTTACGCTTGAGACACATTGGTAGTTTGCTCTTGAAAACAAAGTGTGGTATTCCAAACGAACTCCACGCCATGTTACATCTTCTATTTATTTCATCAGTCAACTTGGCACTCCATGTTTTGAGCTGGCCTAGGTAAACATACTCATTAACTATGCCTATTGTCTCTCAGCTAATCTTTATTTACTTCTTTGCAGCATGCGATTGTACATTACGGTTGTTTTCCTTAAGTTCAGTTTAAGGGCTTCTTCTCGAACTCTGATTATACAGTTCTTCCATTCTGGTTTGTAGTTCTTCTTCACTTGAAGCAAACAGGACTATATCATCAGCGAATCGTAGGGGATGAAGATATTCGCCATTGATCTTTATTCCAACTTCATCGCAGTTTAAATTTTAGAACACTTTCTCCAGGACTGCTGAAAATACTTTTGGCCTTGCCCCTTTTCCAATTTTACTTTTTTCACTTTCTTGATGTAGCCTAATGACAAGTGTAGCAGTCGAGTAAATGTTTTGCAGTAACTTGAAGTATGCACTTTCGATGTCTTGAAGTTCAAGTGATTTAAGTATTGTTGCTAAGAAGACCTAATCGAAAGTTTTTTCAAAATCTATGAATCCCAGACACAGTGGAAGTTTATATTCATTAGCCATTTCCATAATTTAATTCAATGTTTCTATATGTTCCATTGTGCTAAATCCACGACGAAATCCGGCTTGTTCTCTTCCCTGGTTAAAATCTAAATCTCGTTCAATACGATTCCAAATAAATTAGGTGAACATTTTGTATAGAACTGACAGTAAACTAATTGGTCTATAGAGTTTTATGCGTTCTTTGGCCTTTTCTTGTGCAATAAAATAATAGCAGCATTATTCCAACCCGATGGTATTCCTCTCTTCCTCAGGCACATTAAGAATAATTTGGGAAGTTCCTCTTTCATATTTTCACCTTCTCATTTGAACAACACCTCTGTGAGTCCATCTCCTCCCGCCGATTATCCGTTCTTCATCCGTTGAAGTACTTTACCACTTCTTTTATTACATCTGGGACTTCTACATCATATTCTTCTGAATCTTCATTTCATAGTTCTTTGGAATAGTACAATTCTCTGTAGAAAATTTCAAATATTTTTTTTTCCCCTCCTTATTTCGTGTTATGGTACCATCTGGTCTCTTAACTGCAATGATTTGTTTTTCCCTATCTTGAACTGATGTTTAGTTTTCTTCAGATTCCTGTTTATTTTTGTTTTTGTTTTTTTCATTGTATTTTCACAATATTTTCTTTGTATTTTCTTATATCCTCTCTCATTTTCTTTCATACTGTTTTATTTAGTTCTAAGTATTCAATCCTCTTTATATATTTTTCCTCTTCTTTCTTTTCCCGTCTTTTCTTCATCAAGAGTTTAAATTCTTCTGAGATTTTGCTCTTTTTTATTTTTGATGCCTGTTATTTCGTTGTCTGTCTCTCTTATTAACTCAGTCAGTATTTTATTTCTTTTATTGATGTCTTCTTTAACTTCTAACTCTTCTCAGGGACTCAATCATTTGCTTAGTTCTATCTCGAATGTATGTCTGTGTTTCTCTAGACTTTCCCGATCTACAACTGGAGGTTTTCCTGTGATAAGTTTCTTTATCTCAAGTCTAGTATTTAGTTTCGGCATACATCTTACCATCCTATGACGGCTCGAGATTTTGAAACTGTTCAGAAGAAATACGTCTTGCAGAATTTCCCTATTATTCGATAAAACGTAGTCTATTTCATTTTTAGTCCCATTTGGGCCTTTCCATGTCCACTTTCTCTGCGACAGTTTCTTGAAGAAAGGTATTGCAAATGAACAGTCTGTTGTCTTTTGAGAAATCCACCAACTTTCTTCTCTCTTGTTTCTTTTGACATTCCGAAGTTTCCCACTTTCGTATCACTGCTCTCTTTAGTTCCTACTTTCGCATTGGTCTCCCATTAAAATTTTGTAAGCGATTTGCTACTATCCAAAATCTTCTGTATCTCCTCGTATAGGCCTTTGACTTCCTCCTTCGGATGTGACGTTGTTGGAGCAAATGCTTGTATAACTTTTATACTGTATCTCTTGTTTATCTTTATTACTACACAGGCAATTCTATCTGAAATTCCTACAATTTCCGTCATCCGTGTCTTCAGTTCTTTATTAGTTATTAAGACAACGTCTGTCGGTTTGTCACTTTCTGTGCCTTTGAAGTAGAACGTGTGCCCTGGAAGTGGTTCCAACTGTTCTTCATTCTTCCTCCACATTTCTGATAGTCCTACGAAGTCCCACTTAATCCTCTTAAGTTCATTCTTCAATTCTATTAATTTGTCCTCTCCTGCAAGTGACGTACAGTTCAGAGTCGCCACGTATACGGCCGTTCGAGTTTCAGTTTCGGTGCCGTGGCAGTCTACAGTCGAAACACTGGCATTTTGACCCTCTGACTTCCTGCAGGACTGACCGTTGCTGTTTCCAGTAGCATTCCTTCATCCGGGCAATGAGGCCCTCTGAAGCTGTTTCCTTACTTATACCATCATGCGTAAAAAAAGAAGAGGTGCAGACATTTGGTTCACCACGCTATCTGTTATTCGGGTTGGTGAGCATCCCACCCATGATCGCTCGCCAAGCAATTGCTTGGATACTAAGAGGCCCCCCACGACGTGAACGTATGGATAGGACATTAGACATCTACCTCGATCTGTTCCCTTAAGCCTTTAGCAAGAGGAATAAAGTGGTATCCTCAGAGTTAGTGGCAGAAGCCGTTTGGGGCGACAGCATTGGTCTAGTGGTTAGCATTGCTGACTACGTATTGAGGAGTCCCGGGTTCGATTCCAGGCGCTGCGAAGGATTTGTTCCAAGTCGTGTGAGTCAGGAACGGTGCCCAACCAGAATTTGTGGAACTGCTATGAATAAAAGACAATGACGATCAAAATGAGAGTATAGGCTCTCCGTCTGGTCACCGTGGGAGCAGTAGACCAACCTCCTACCTCCGGGAAGAGACCCCATCCAGTAGTGGGTCGAATATGGCTGTGGTATATATATATATATATATATATATATATATATATCCTGCTCTTATGTATCCTGCTTAGTCGGTGTTCACGTCTAGCATTTTGGTAGTGTAGGCAACCTGATACGTATTGCGGACGCCAAAATTTCCAATTGTTGGAATTTTTTGGACAATTTTTACTTCATATTGGCGCTTTAAATTTCGGTCTCCTTCCTAAATGATGGTCTCCTTGCTAAAGGTGATTTTTATTCTTGCCTTAGCAATCTATTTAATAGCTTGACAATGAAACGCAAAGGTTACGAAACCTGTTTATGCGGTACTCTATTAATCATGAACGTTGCTCAAATAGATGTATCGGGTACTACTTCAAGTGTGATTTGTTAAGGCACACCGCTTGTTATTATGTGTCGATCTATTATGGAATTTGAGACTAGGAATTATATCGAAACGAGACCAGGCTAACATCAGTCTCGTTCTCGTCTTGACTATTTTTAGGACAATCTTGGTCGTGGTCTCCTCTCGACCTGAAAACTCCGGTCTTGGTCTTGGTGCCCGTCTTGATTGTAAACCTCAGTCTCGTCTCAGTTTGAGTATCGAAGCGTTAGTCTCGGTCATGTCTTGATCTCATCTCGAGAGCCTCGAAAGGCGATAGACTCTAAACAGTTGTCGTACCTTGACTCAGATGAAATGGGTAGGCAGGCTTACCGATCTCAGCACAAGATTAAGAACAACATGATATTAACATAATTTGTAATATTGTTAGTTTGGGGTTTACATTAGAAATAATATATTCTGAAACAGAGAGAAAACCATTACAATTTTAAAGTTAATAAACAATTTAAATAAAAGTATAGAATTCATATTATTACAAAAATTGAGAATTTTTTATTTGTAACATTATAGCTTCCTATTTCTATATTATATTTACATTGACTGAATGACTGTTACGTTACAAATGAACAATTTACATTTTAGTTAAAATTTTCCAAGAGATAGATTTATGGGAATAAATCTGTGTACAGTATGTGACAAAAATATTCCTTATTGCCAGCTTTTGTAGAAGGAAATAATCAAACGCAAAGAGAATGAAAACATAATTGACTAAACCCCACACGAAACAATTTGTTAACTGCTCTTGGTTAATAGGTATGGATTACTGATGCAACAATACATTAAAATAAAAGGAAAACAGTGAACTGTGTTCCCAGTAGGCGCTATGTTCAAATAACAGAGTATTGCGAATTTTATAATCTGAAATAAACACGTTGGTATTTCAAATAAGCCGTGTTATTAAATTAAAATGCTCTTCCAATAATCCTAGCAAAGCATAAATTAGAAATAAAAATAATTTTAGTTATCTAAAGCACACTACGTATACTCTTACATCCTCTCTATGTCCGTCTGTCAACACCTTTCGACTCAGGAACTAGTAGGACTATTAAGGTGGTTGAAGTGTAGTTCGGAAGGTATCGGCGAATCTTCATCAACGAAGTATAGATCATCCAAATTGGACGGTCGCTTCCGAAGTTTTGCAGTACCACACGTGCACAGTCTCTACCTCACTTAAATGTCGACAAAACAATACTTTTTTTATCGAATGTACGTGATAGTTCGTGCAAAATTCCCTCTGCATAAACCAAAAAGTTTCTACAGGGAAACATACAACTTCTATGCTTAAGCAATTAGTGCTAGGAAACCTTATACAACCGCTATGTCTATCTGCCAAAAACTTTCAACTCAGGAACTACGGTACCATGGCTAGGAAGGTAGTTCAGTTGTGTTTGGAAAGATATCGTCGAGACGATTTCAAACCCGTATAGATCATCCAGATGGTTCATTTAGCCCAGCGATCGGAAGACTCACCTCCACCAAGTAACTTTCAACTGAGGAACTACTAGGACTACGAAGCTGCTTGAGCTGTTGGTGGGAAGGTATCAACGAAACGAATTCAAACCCGAATTGACCAACCTGATTGCATGAGTGTGTCCCGAGATATGGGGTTATCCATTTCACCATAGTAACTTCCAATTCAGGAGCTACTAAGGCTAAAATGGAGGTTGTTCTTGAGATGTTAAAAATATGTATCGGTCAGAAGTGAGATCTATCCAACCTGCATAGACCATCAAAATAAGACGCCTATTGCTGAAGCCTGACGGTCTCACAAGTTCACGGTCCCGTGACTGAGCACCAACTTACTTGTTCTCTTTTACTTAATATCTGTATCTACAAATCTATTGTAATCTAAAGTCACAACGCAAACTACCCTCATATTTAACTCGAAAAGCCAAATATACGTTTATTTATATGTACCACGGACAATGAAAACGTTAAAAAGTCAACATACAAGGAACATTCAGTGAATCATTTTTTTCAACTCAAGTATTAAGAGAAACAAATCTTTCCAGGAGCCATGGCCAATTCTATACGGCAGACATCTCCGACATATTACGAAGCAACCAGGATGTATGAACACCTGCACCGTTGAATCACAGAGACAGCCAAGGCCAAATACCAGACACATCTGCGCAATACCGGATTTAGGAAACGTATAAATACTGGGAAATCTACGCAACCATCGAGCAGTCTTAGCAGAGGAGGACCAATGTGACAATAATCTACCGCGAAGAGATCACTCCGGGAGCAACCATGATCTGTCGTCCAAGTTCAGTAGTTATCGCGGGAGGCCGAAACTCTTGTCTTGTATGAAATTCAGAACAAGAGAATGCAAAGTTTTGGGAGTTGTTCAGTTATACCACAAAAGACAGTCTTTCGAGTGCATCGTTTAGGAACACTCCAATACAGATACTAGTCACAATAGAATAGACATTACTTTGCCTGTAACTGACCTATCGGGGTACGATCCCACGTTCGATAGCTGACCCACCATCCGTCAGCAGAGCTTATACAGAGCCGACAATGTTTTAACTCTGACACAAGTATAGCACCAGACTCACGTTTAAGAGTCCCGAGTAGATCCCCGTGTAGGGACGTGTTACAGAATACCAGAGACAGTGCAACCTGGCAGTGACATTGAATCAAATACTCCTTGAGTAAAGCGAAATAGACCCGCACAGAACGTTCGACAAGAGACTGTGCTTTAGCCAGAATCTCATAAGGGATCAAAGTGTGAATTGCTCACGCCGCGCCGTAATACGTAAAGAGATCCTCTTTCCGTCAGAAAAGTAATTGTAACAAAAGTGTTAAACGGATTTATATACCTGTTGTTTGTTGGTGGAATTTTAATGGTAACTCTCTCGCAACATTAAGAACTATCGCAGTCATTAGAACTATTCCAGCTAAGATTCCAGCACCCCAGGATTTGGAGAAGTAACAGAGAGTAGTCGTATGCCTACCAGTACGAAGTAATTAAAGGACTTAGAAGTGTTTCTTTTGTATACGCAAAGTGTACAAATAGGGTTTGAACCTAACGTACCAACTCCGTGTGCGCTTTGCTTCCTCACCACTTGCACGTTACTTACACTTTATGTGCACAACATTGGCACAAGTAAAACAATAAATTCCCAGTCACCCATATTCAATCCACTACTGGATGAGGACTCTCCCGGAAGGAGAAGTTGGTCTACTACTCCCATGCTGACCAGACGTGTTGGGAGAAGAGAGCCAAAGCTCTCAACTGTGATCGTCACTGCTTTTATTCACAGCAGCTCCCCAGTTGTCCTCACGATGCTGGGTGAACACCGAAATTTTGAGCCACCACCTAGAATTGAACCCGGGACCGCTCGCACGCCAGATCTCTTTGTTATGTCATCGAGTTCTTCCTCACATCGCTTCATAATTATATCATTATTAAAATGCAAGACAGTATTCTTCACAAAAATGGTCATTCCTGTTTACTACTTGTGATGACAACAAATAAATATTATGTAAACGAGTGTAAGGCGTAACTTCAGATCAGAGCTATTTTTTGTCCAGGAGAAGCCAGAATAACGAATTTAAATACGCTACAGAAAGGTCAGTTAGAGAGACAGAGACACAGATACGCAGAGAGACTCAGAAGGATACAGAGGACACATCAGTTCTTCAGTGAGAGTACGTCGATCAGTTGGACTGTTGCAATTAGTGAAATGTAGGGCTAAGACATTGTTAGGTTTGGTCCACAATACAGTCTTTGAAACTGTATATACGACAACCAATCTTGGTTAGGCTGGTTCAGAAAATCATGGAGCTGAAGTCATCAGATTGTCTCCATCTTTTCTAAGGTACCGGTTAGTATTGCAAAATCTTGTCACTTTAAAAAAAAAGTTAAATGGCGTAAGAAAATACCTATATTTGAACTTAGACAGTTTGGCTTCTCAGGCTTTTCTTTACAGTTTTTACAGGATGAGTATAGTAGAGGCCGATATATGAGAGAGTGACGGAAATAAAAAACTAGTAACAGAGAAACAACAGTGATGTAAATTCATAGAAGAAAATACATTCTGTATTTATCTATCCCCGAGTCAGTTCCTAACACGTTTATACTGAATTATTGTTGAAAGAAATCAAGAAATAGTATGGCATTGATAACTTGACTACTTTTATGACTTATAATCATACTTTAAAACTACAATACAACGTTAAATACAATTTATTAGAAGAATACTAATTGGCACAAGACTTATTCTAGTATCAAACGTCAAAGACAAAAGGATTAAATTTATATTATCGATATTCATGAAAATAAAGCCTTTAGTCTCGATATGCAAGTCTTGGTCTCGTCTCGAGGAATATATCTCCGTCTTGGCCTCGTCTCGACTAAGTCTTGATATCTCATTCTTGTCTCGATTCCTAGGCCTAAGTCTCAGTCTCACTCTTAGTCTCGAATCCGAAACGAGGCTGAGACGAGATCGAAAATAGTCTCGGTATCGAAACCATCCTATTTGTGACTATACCGCCGTAACTTCGCATGGGTATAGTTGAAACTAAGCAGATTTCCGAATTGCTTGGAAAGGAACTTTTTCTTCTTTCTTGTTTAAAATGTAATTTTAAAGTTTTTTCCTTGGTTTCTTTAGTAAAGATATAGTGCCTAAAATGCATTGTTTGTTTCTCACAGACTCAATGTATCTACCCGTCAAACTAGATTTTTATTGTTCATGTGAGCGAGTACGGGCACTTAGGTATTGTAATCTGATTGGCGCAAGAACTTTTCAAGTACTTTTTCTATATCCTCTAGCGTAATACAAAAGTCCTACATACACGTTAGTAGGCACAAAACATATTTTTCGTACATGACATAATTAGCAATGCTCTTCAGAAAAAGTTGGGTTTTTAAGTTTCCTTACATAATTTTGCCCATAATAGTAAATTTTGTTCTGGATCGAAAAAAATATTTTGCCAGAATTGTCCGAGAAATAGTGAACTCTTCAATATTATTTATTTGAAGTAACATTTGCCAGGGCGCCAAAGAGGGTACTTTTCCTTGGTTCTTGTTACACGAGTTAGTCGTGCTTTGATGCCCTGTGGTAGTAACTTTCTGAAACACTGAGTTTGGTCACCTACGTTCAAAGACTGAGATAATAAGACAATAAGCATGCGTCTTCCTTCGCCACGCATAATGATATGCATCACTTTAATACAAGATCATCCTAGTCTCATTCTAGAACATAACCTTTTCCAAAAATGCTTGAGGATTCGTTTTGATATTTCTTGGCAAATTAGAGATTCTTCTTTCTGTTTTCTTCTGATAATATGTATGTTTACTTGTTGGCTACGCAACCTCTGAACTAAATTTCACATTGTGGTACAACATTCACTTGCATGGCCTGGACGATTGAAATAGTCAAATCTTTAGCAATAATTCGTTGATTGTTGTTCACAGAATGAAGAATGTAGGTCTAATCTTGGGAAGGTAATTTTCCTGGTTGGTCAGAATGGATTCTACTTTGCAATAATTGTTCTGTTTTATATTTCTTTATGATGTATCCAACAGTATAACATAGCATTCCAACAAGCTAACGCTATATCTCAGTACATTTTACCTTCCGCGCGTAATTTGACAATTAAAGTAAATGTTGTTTCGCTCACTTTGTTTCCCCATATTGTTCCTGTTTGCCTGACGCGATGTGCATTGTTTCAGTACACTAGGCAGACTGCTCTTGTACACAAAAGGATACATAGAACATTTGCTTTGAGAGTAGTCCAATACTTAGTGCGATGAATTATGTAGTCTGTCCATCATGGGCAGCGATTAAAGGGGCGAGGGGGCAGTTGCCCCCATTTTTCCCGACCTTTCGACTAGTGTAAAATAGGATTTAGAAATTGAAAAGCGTCAAAGTAAAAATAGACAATTGCTTCCTGATTATCCATAATTTGTCACTCACTAAGTTAATTAAACAGAAAATAGTATGATAGGTGCTCCAATTAGTGTTATACAGAGACAGATAGTGCTATAGGTGAGAAAAACTGAAAATGCATCAAATTTGGTTGTTTCAGAATAAATTTTAAATAACGTTTTATAGTGTTTGCATACGTTATATGATAAACTGAAACAAGAATGATCTGTTACAGCTACTTACAAGCACATAGTTTAATTTGTTTAACAGTTTCCAGATATAGCCCAATTTCAGCTATTTCATACCCGACATTAGCAAAAACAACCAAAAGGGGGAGAATTTTTAGAAGGTATCGGCCCTGGTCTTATTTGAGGTACCATCCCAGCATTTCTCTGGTATGACTGAGAGAAAGCAGAGAAATATCTGTCAGGATGGCCCGCATCGGGTGTCCTTCGGATTACAAGAGGAGCACCTATTCTTGACAATACAATGTAGATCAATTTCCATTTTTCATCATTTCAAATAGTCGATTGTCAGGTAGAAAAGTTTTATAACGCGAAAAACTTCTTTCAGATGTTTTCATCGCAAATTTGAACTTCGATAAGCAATCACAGTTTTAAAAACACAACGGAGAGGATTGTATGTATTAAAATTACGTAGAAATTTTGAAAAAATATGCTCAAGTTTAAACGTAGAAAATACAAAAATAACGGAAAACATTAAATTCAGTCAGTATTAATTTGACATGAATATATTTACGTGAAGTTATTGAACACGAAATTCAACAATTTGTAAAATATGTGTGTGGGAAGAAAATACACTAAAATGAGTATTGAAGTAAAAAACGTGTCAAAATATTTTTTGTAAAAAATGTAAGAACAAACAGTCCATAGATGATGACAATCGCTCAGTTCGCCCATAAAGATTCATGAGATTACATTTCAGCCATTAAAAGAATAATAATTAAATAATTAGCCGGGAATCATTTATTTTAAATTACGTAAAGAATATCCTGTTATTCTATGCAATCCTACTTTTGAAACCTCGACTAGAAGATGCATCAAACATATTTTACACTGATACAAATATTCAAAACCCAACTTGTCCCTCCACTTCTGGCCGGAAATTTTCAGGCTCAGTCTGTCCTCTTTCATTGCAAGTTATCTAACAGGTGTGTCGAGTGGTACTTGTGGCATTCTATCGAAGGGACCCAAATTATCATAATAGATTTTGAAATGGATCATGTTTTACGTATGATACAGTTTGTTTTTTCCCTTTGTTGAATTTATCCAAATAATTTATGTGTGCGATTGTCCCCAAACTTTCCCATCGTATGACAAACCGCAGGACCCAATCAATGCAAGAGCTTTTTCCGTTCGACGTGAGATCAGCAGAAACAGCGCAAACAAATAGGTGTGTTAATGCAAATGCGGTTCCATTTTCTGCTGCTGCCTTCCAAAAGTCGGCCGCTTGTGTTCTACAGAACGCGAGACGTTTGTTTATAAACCAATGATGATAAACTGAGGTATATTTTTCAGCCGAAGAAGTCTGAGTGTTGCCAGGCGTTCTCAGATTCCAGTTGCTCAGGGACTTCCTTCTGTATGCTTAAACCACACTAGCAACACTACTACCATCCTATTTTTTTTCTTCCTTGGTTTCCTTTCTACTTTTCTTTGCCCCGGTTACTCAAATAACTTGTCGTAAGTAACGAAAACGTAGTGTTCACAGCTCATTTCAATGCTAGGCTAAGGAATTTGCTCTCCGTCAAGGCTTTCTGGTTCTTCGCTGCTAGAAGTCCATACCTGCCGCTAATTGTATTGCTACCAAGCAGGGTTTCTCGTCTAGTGCTAATACTTACCAGATTCACTTCTCAATTCATTAAAACTTCGAACACTATGAAATAAGAATTATGGTGACGATATTTTCTCCCTCAAAATTTGGGGATGGGTTTCCTGGGATCGAACGGGTCCCTCTCCTGCCTGCCGGTGATTTGACCTAAGAAGAAATTTTTATTCAGCTAATAAATTTAGCTTGAAAGCTGCGTTCTATTGAAGGAAAAGTCCTCGAAGTTGAAAAAAAAATAGCTCCAATTTTAGGAGTTGAAATTAGGTAGGAACTTAAGTAGTGAAAATAGTCATACTAGTCATAAAATAGGCATTTTGTAAAGTAAGTTGAATTACTCAATAATTGGTATAAGCTTATGAACACTATTTTTATTTAATTTTCTGCAAACCGTCTTTAAATTACAATAAACCAATGGTCCCTCCACTTTTTGTTAAGCACCAATACAATTTTATTTTTCGTTTCTTGTCTGGGATCGGTGGTGAGAGTTGACTCGGTTTTGTTAATACCTTTCTTACCAGTGGCACTAAAATGTCACTCTCTCTTTGTATTTTGCAGTAATGGAAACTTATTTATGCTTATTTCTTAAAAATACAATAAATTATTATTACTTGTTTAGGTTGTTGTACAAATAACTATGTTATTATTGATTAGTTGATCACTTATTGTCTAATTTACTTGTAAACGCCCAGGAACACTACAAAGAAATTTAATCGCTGGAGTAATGTACTCGACTGACTGTATATTAATAGCGACTTATTTGCACTTGTAGCCCTCCAACCTATAACTATCTTAGATGCATACTCATTAATTCAGTTGCAGCCTAGCCTGCTCCCGCAGTCCAGGCGAAACGTTGCACACTTCGGATCGGCAATGGATAGGCACTTAGGTTTGAATCTCGCAGCCATGCATCCAGACTGAGATTTTCTATTCCCTCAGTTTCACCAGGCTAATGCCGGGTAGCACCTTAAGAAACTGACCGCTACCTTCCCCACACATTCTCCTATCTTATCGTGCCCTAAACCAGAGATACCTAAAGGACTTCAATACATTCAAATTCAAAAAATCAGACCCAACGTGAGAGTCCATTAAACCAAATGGTTCCCAGTCCACTTTACGAAAAATTGTAGACTCCGTTCTTAAAATCTCAGCAACTTATTCAGGATTTTAATAGCAATTCAATCAATTAGATCCAGCGCCCATGGTCTAGTGGTTATGATCGAAGACTTTAAATATGCAGTCGGAAGTGGTGAATATTCCGAGTCCTCCTTAAGTTGGCTATCCTAACGCGTTCTAGACTTTCCTTCAGTCTTAAGAGCAGAATGTCGGGATGGTAGCGAGAAGTAGGCCTTAGCCCTTATCTTCTCTTTGTTTTACTAAAATTACACTAACGCCCTATAACCTTAAAAACCATAAAGATCAAAAATAAAAAGTTTTAAGTCTTCCTACTCGATCCAGGGTTTGATTCCAGGCATGACTGAGACTTTTCCAGACTTTTACTCAATCACACCAGGCAAAATGCTAGGATGGTACTACAACTTAAGCCCCGGCTGACTCCTCCCGAATCATGTTCCGTACTCTATCTCAGCCGGAGCCATATGTGCCTAAAGACAATAAATGAATTAAGTTCAATTAACTAAAACAATTCTTCTCCTCCTCTTTCGTAGTCACATTTCATAGAAACCTCCATCTTTCTGCGAGGCGGCTACTGTAATTTGTTGTCTATTCCAGTAGTAATTGTTTAAATTTTCTTGAACTGTTTTGAAGTATTTCTAATCGAAATTTAGCACACTTGTAAGTTTCCCGCTGCATATGAATCCAGAAACATATTTAAGGGGAGGTGTATTTCATAATTCAGAGGGTTTTTTTTAGTATAATTTTAGAAGTAACTCGCATTCCAAACCTAGACGAAAGTTGGATTCTCCCGAAAGTCTGTAAATGGCTCTCAACAGACTCAAAACGGCCTTCTAGATACATGCCTATATACAACCCATCAGATAGGGGGGGTTTCAAAATCGATGTCTGGAAAAATGATTTCGACAAACTTCTTAATGTACACAATATAGAAGAAACAGAGTAATTTAAAATCTACACAGCAGAACCGCGGATACCCAAACCTATCAAGATCGAGGTTGAAATCTTGGTAAAGGAACAGACAATTTTCAAATCACCAGGAATAGACAATATCCCAGCCGAAGTAATTAAAGCGGGAGGAGCGGCACTAATCGAGGAACTGCATAAATTGATAAGTGTTTTATGGAGAAAGGAAGAGCTTCCAAAAGAATGGAAAATCTCAGTAATAGTTCCGGTTTATAAAAAGGGTGGTAAATCGGACTGTAACAATTACAGCGGAATCTCATTACTCAAAACATCTTACAAGATACTGAGTAATATCCTGCTAACTCGCCTAAGCGTAAACATACCTGAAATAATTTGAGATCACCAATTTGGATTTAGAAGAAATAGATCCACGTTGGACCAGAATTTCTCCTTGAGATAAATCTTACAGAAGAAATGGGAATACAATGGAACTGTTCACCACTCTATCAAAAGAAAAAAAAACTATATGTTCAACTATATGAAGAGCTTTTCCAGTGATCCCATGAGCAGAGTACGAATAGGTAATAGTATGTCAGTTTCGAGATTCGCAACGGGTTGAAACAAGGTGATGCCTTGTCACCATTACTGTTTAATTTTTCGTTATAATATGCAATTCTAAACTTAAAGGGACTAACATTGTATGACTTGAATCAATTGTTCGTATACGCGGATGATGAAGATTTAATAGCGGACGATATAGATGCACTACAAAGTAACATCAATGTCTTAGTAGAAGCGTGCGACGAGATAGGTTTACAGGTAAACATAGAAAAATCAAAATTCAAGATAAAAGCCGAAACACAAAATAACGGAAATAGAACATAGAGAAAGGCGTGTTCGTATTTTTATTTCTTCGTTGTTTTGCAACAATATATACCTCTTTGAATTAACTTCATGTTTTTAAATTGTATAGTGTATATTACAACAACTTCCATTATTACTTTGATCAGGGATACCTTTTGAGTAGGTATCCTGAACGATTAGTTAAACTGGTTTTATTGAAATGTTGGGTCTCTTCTTTGAATTTTATTTCTGGCTGCTAGACATCTAAGGTTCAGGTCGGTTTATCTTTTGAATTCACATCTTAATTAAGAAACACTGAATCTCGGTTTCCCTTAGTTCATCCTCATTTTAGTCATTTAGTGTGTGAAAGTCGGCACAAGTAATGTTACACTATATTTCTAATGTCATGTACTTTCCTGCACATGCAAAGGTTGTCAATTGTTTGCAATTTTCGATACTACTATACGACTATGTTAATAACCCATATTTTAATTTTGGGCTACCATACAGTATCTACTATTATGTAGAATCACGAAACTATCTTTACTCGAAAATTTGTTAACCTTACTTTAAAATTGCATACTAAAACGAGGATTCCTTTAGCATACCTCAGGAGCGGAATGCATTCAGTACCTCATTACAAATAAATAAGTTAGAACTGAGATTCTACTAAAACCGAAGGCTCCAGTCTCTTGAGAGCGTTTTAGTCATGCGAGCAGTAACTATTATAAAAGACGTTCCCACTACCACTCAAATGTTGTACGAAGTCAATCACTACTATCTTCCCCTGATTTTTCTCCATCACATCACCAGTCACTCCAGGGTAAATCTCCAAGTTTAGTAAGTACCTATTTTCACAATCAACTGCTGCCCAAATTTCAATTCCACATTTACCTGGTTTCGATGGAATGTACACCTTGAATCCACAAAGTCCCCGGAAAACACACAAATGTTCATCCACTGTTATATTGCTAGAAGGCACAAATGCTGTTTTACACTGCTTTGAAAACAGTTCAAAAATTTCTAATGTGGCTTCAGCCTTATTACCAGATTTTATTTACCTCTCTTCCCTTGTGTCTTTGTCGTCAAACCCAAGAGAAATCAAAATATCTTGACCTCGATGTCTGTTCATTGTGGCGCGAAAAATTGGAAACCTGTACTCCAAAATTATTTCAAAGGTTTGTTTCAACCTTTCTCGCCATCAGCAAAAAGAAGAAAACCTAATAATGCTTGCAGCTCTCTAGTATTCGTGTTACTCCAACGGGGCATTTTGCCTGAACGTTGTAGTTCTTCAGCACGTTTATTTGTGTGACGAACAATAAGATCTAACATTTCACCAGTTATAAAAAGTTTGAAACACTCGAGTTCACTATGAACGTCAACATGATCAGCCACGCCACTAGCAGCGCGAAGAATGTTTCGAGCGGGCCGTCTCTTGTGGAACAGGAGGTGTTGAGGCCCATTGGATATTACCATCACGACTAGAAAGTGTTCTCGCATTTTCACCAATTAATTCGAACTCCGTTCCAGTGGCTTCGAATCCATTATCATCTTCCAATTCCACTAGATGCTCTGTAAGGTTCTCATCGGCATCACTGCCACTACTGTCATCATAACAGTCCTCTTCTGTCTTCTGTATCACTAAATAAATCATGTTTCGCTTGTTCTACGCTGTATCCTTTTGCAAATCTAAGATTTTCCATTACATAAGTGCATTTCAATTGTCTGCAAGAGGAAAGATAAGCTGTATCACTTCCACTGAAAAACGGGACACCAACGCATGTAAAGGTGTAACCGAATCCAACGGTGCACCGTCAAGTGTACTATTTGCATCGTCCCGTTGTACCCTGTTTAGACCCGTTGTCCGATTTCAAACGGTAGATGGCACTATTGTAATAACAGTTGAAAGCCTAATGGACGCAAGGTACATGTATGAATGTTGAAGGATTCCGAAGAAATGGGAATTGAAATTAATTGATTTTTATTTAAGGCTTTTTGGCAACTTTGGCTCAGGCCGAAGAAAGTAAAATGTTAAACAGAAAGTTACCAACAAATATTATAACTATATTGCAACACTTTTCTAAATGCAGTTCGTGAGAAAATATACAATTTCCTCGAAGAATATCTGAAAATATGTAGCATCTTACTGGATTTCTACAAAGGCAAATAGGGGGGGGGGTTGTAAGTAGAACTTTTGAGGATCAATTTTAACAGTAAAAATTTTAAAGTTACACTAAAAATTTGGAGGGGGCGACCTCTCTGTCGGGGTATCAGAAAGGGCAGAACCCTATGTGACATATCAAATCAAGGCACTTCTGTTGTTGCGGTTTGAAAATCTAAATGTAGTAAAATAATAATAATAAAAGGAAAGAAAATTCGTTATGCAAACCTGCACATAGAAACACAAGTGAAGACGCGAAAGAAGATATTCAAGGACAGCAATTCAAACTGATATCTGCATTCGGTATGTCCTGGGTCGATATCTATGGCCTGCATGAAGTTTTTCCGTGTTTTGTTGTCGTACCAGGTAAATACGGGGATGATACTTTGAAACTAGGTCAACTGTGGTCGACTCCCTCATCTATAACTCACATATCTGGAGACTCTAAAAATTTAAATTAATCAGGTAGCAAGTCATGGTCACATCTCAAGGGGTTTCCTTGCTGCTGTGTAGATAACTCCTAAGCATAGCGCTAAAATATCTCGTGAGACTACTATTACAAGTTGTACTAAGCTTGTCTCTAGACTTTTTTTCTGTAAAAACTATGTTAGCCGGCTGGTCCGAAACAATTGTGTACTCATGTTAGGTAAATTTACTTTCGAAACAGTAAAGTTTTTTTTTAATCCCATCTGCGACCTTGTACATGTAAACTTTATTGATACGATGGTGGACCATTTATCGTAACTCCGGAACTTTTTGACTTAGTTTCTTTTTTGTTGTTTAAATTGCTCACATTAGGGTAAGAGGTTAATTTAATCTAGTTTTCATTAATCTTGATTACACTAGCTTAGGAGAAGTTTGATTGAAGCGTGCTCACCCTAAAGTGGATTTGTTCCCGTGAGAATAAAGCATGAGTGGTGTTAATATTACGAGAGTACTCGGTCAATTTTTTTTATTATTTACAACGTTATCAAATTTCATGTAACCTCAAGAGAAGTTGACAAGCTCTACACGAGCGGATCATCCATTTACTCCTAAACCAAGTACTTTCCTTTTCTTATGTGTCTACATGCTATTGTTGGAATGAGGTTTATATTAATTCGTAAATTTATCTACGTGGGTTTTCTATCGAGTACAAAATCCAATAATACCGTTTCTCATTAGGTACGACAACGCCAAGAACGTGATGCAACCTTCACATAACAAAAGTAATTTGTTTGGGGTGTACTCGATTATAATCACTGCACGACCCTAATATTCTTAACTTTTTCATGCAATCTCATGTCTTTCATATTCGGGTTGAGACTTAACACGCTACGTAAAAGCAAGGTTAGGCTAGATTGCATCAAATACGAAAAAGTTAAAAGAGTACAAGGACCCTGAAGTGTTTTCAATAGAGCAGCTCCGTGATAGGTTACATTACCTTGTCCGCACTATACATAACATTACACTCTTTTAATTCATGTGAACGAAGTTACACATGGGTAACTAACAAAGGTTAAGTTCCTTGCGTAAGGGATAAATGTATCCTCATTATTTAGGATAAACTTTACTTTTGGGACCCCAGGTTCCGACACCTATTAAGACATGTGTACGGTCTCTACATCATTCTCTTCCAAATAATTTAAACTGACACTTCTATAAAACCTACTGACAACCACAAATTTATAAAGTATTATGAAAAACTATGTCTTATTATTATTTCGTTAAATATGCACTCTAGTTTATCCATAGATGCGGAACTACATGAATGCTTTGTATGGTGCGTATTTATGCTTCAAAATCACGGACTACAGGGTCGAACGAGCAAAGACAAGTTAGATAAACTAATGTGAGATATTTTTATTACACGCTATGTGCATTGCCTTTAACACTCCAAAGTACTTTCCGCTCTTTCACTCTCATTTCATAATTTGAAACTGTATTATTTGCGTTTCAACTCTTCCACACGCTTTGGAAACATTACATTTATCCTGTAAATTTTACACATTTAGGGCCCCCAAAGTAAAATTTGTCCATTATTTCTAATGAAACTGATCTGAAATCAGTTATGTATAGCGTGGGTCACAAATCACCGTAAGTCATAACAACTGGTTTCCACAAACGATTGCATTTATTAGCGGAAATTTATCGAACTATTAAGAAAAGTTGATTAACGTTAAAAAAATCTAAAACACACACATATTTAATATCTTCAAATCAACACATTCATACTTCATTACTTTCTCCTTCTTCAAATATGGCTTCTAGCCGCACAAACGGTGGACACGTTACATCCAAGCGTACTCTAGATGTGCCGTCGATACACACCCTTCATTACGCCCTACCCCGCTCAATTCGGATAGCAACAACGGCACAATCAAGGGTGCTAAATGGTGGATTCGGATGAACCTTTAGACAACACGAAATGGTAGGCGGATAGCAAACCTCAATTGTTTTTCAGTCAGCACAGTTGCCAGGCCCACCCTTCTATTTATAACTATAGGGAAATAAAACGTGTTTGGGTGTTGAAAGTCTCGCGAAGTCCACTTGGGGTCTTTTGGGATCCCAACACGCAGTTTCTTATATTTTTTCTAAGTTTATTGCTTCTTTTGAATAAAAGTTATAACAATATGCAGAGAACACTCTCCAAAACAAAGTCAGAAACAATCAGAGCAACAGAAGTAAAAGTATGAGAAATATTATAAAATATATCATGTTGGGGTCAGAAAAGACCCCGACGTGGAGTTCTAGTCTTAATGTTTGTGCCAAGTTTAGGGCAACTAGGTCTAACTGAAAAGAAGCAATTTGAACGATTTAAAAATGGGCTGGCAACACTGAACTACTGAACAAATGAAGACGGTTCCTGCTGCTCTGAGCTAGTCTAGTCAATATCTTCCAACGACATCTAAGCCACGTCATAAGACGCCTAAGCTCTGTGGTTCATGAGATATATTTTGAGGACGGCTTGTCAACATTGACAACGGGGTACCTGGGGCGGTAGCACCCACAGACTGTAGCTACTGTGTCAAATAATGTTTATGGCAAGTTTCGTGCTTCTATGTCTAAATGAATTGAACCAATTTGAAAATAAAAATAATATTATAGGAAATATGTTGGCAACGCTGGAAGATGGAATAATTGGGAACTCTATGTTTTGTATTGTGCCAAATAATGTTTATGCTAAGTTTGTCGCAGCTAGCTATTTCAATCATTGAGTTTTTACAAAATGGGTTGGTAGCACTGAACTATTTCACCAAGCAAGACAATTTCGCCGGCTCTGAACTATAGAGGAATTAACGAGTCATAAAGCTTGAAGTCTAACGAATCGTAGCGGAGGATGACTAGCATGTAGTTTCACGTGATTTGGTTCGGATGACTCCGTTAGGAATCGGACACCTCTCCACACTAACGTTGCCAAACTAACACCTACAAAATATGATCATTGTTGTGCTACCAGGATGCATGTCTACGATAGTAAAGATTCTAAAGAACAGAAACTGTTTTATGTTACTTCAAAACCTGATTTTAATTCTAACTTAAATACCACTTGATTTAACTCCCGTTCTTCTTTTCTTTAACTCTGATTTTCGTTGAAATTTTACTTAAATGCATTTCTATATTCCTTTATAACGTAAAAATTCTGATGGTTTACCTTTTTCTTCCACCAGATGGAGAACACATTAAAAGGACGGGGCCTACAGTTGAAAGTGAAATCCGAATAACTACGTACAATGTGTCCCCACCGCCTCTGTAATCTAGTGGTTGTAATGGGTCTTTATTGGTCCGTATGGTCCTTCTAATGTTGCTGCTGTGTGTCCGTAGACAATTTCCTCGAATAACAACTATTAACTAGCTTCTTATTAAAATCTCACAGGGCGCGTTCTGGGTTCATACATCGATTCCTTAGATAAAGCTGAAAATCTTTCTCCAAACAGGCTGCCCCAAGTCTATACTCTAGTGTGGGTTACAAGGTTTTCTCGCAACAAGCCTGTAAGGAATACTATAATATTATATGGGACTGCGGTTCTTTTTTGCGACCTAGGCCCCATATAATAACTTACCCCACAATAAGCGAAGACGGAGATAAAATTCAAAGGTATTTATTATTCAGATGTTATACGACGTGTTCTTTCCTCTACCTGTCATTACCTGACATGGCTATCATGAAGAATGGTAGTTCCTCGAGTGACGCTGACAAATGAGTCTGCTAGCGACACTCCAATGTATACAGCTAGTTTCGGATCTAGCGAACTATAACCTCGATTTTGATCCTTGAACTTGTATTGAAAGCTCTTTGCCATACCAACAAGACACATAATAATCTAGGTCGGTCGGACCTCTCTGGGGCGGTGCGTAAAAAATCAAAATTTCAGATTTCCGATGATAGCACTCACCTCAAACCATATAGGCGACTCAAACTTGGAGAATCTTAATTTACGCTTCAATACTTTTCAAACGGTGTATCACAAATCAAAGTCGGTGAAGGGGTTCAAAAGTTACGACTTTTTTTTTTAGCCAAATCACAGAATTTTAAAAAATCATAGAAAAATTGTCGGTCATTCTGCCTGTCTTTTTGCTTTAGCCCCAAATGGTTACTACCAGGGGGGTTAGGGGTAAATTCCGGGTCCCAACAAGTTGGGGGTAAATCGAAGCTTACGTTTTTGATAGAAGTTACCGTTTTCGAGATGGTCCAAAATCGACCAGATGCTACCATGGTCCAAAATCGACCTTTTATATGAAGACGATGCACTTGTTTTAATAGGTAGCCTTACAAAATAAGTGATGTCAGTATAAAAAGCCTTTCAGGGTAAAGAGAAGAGTGACGCAAGAATGCTACTCACAACAGAAGTTATATCAATTTTGCGAGTGATTTTCTTTGTGTCACTATGGCGGAAGGGATAATAATAAATTTCTTATTTTTATTACAAATTAAACACTCCCGCCATAGTGACACAAAGAAAATCACTCTTAAAATGGATATCACTTCTTTTGTGAGTATAATTCTTGCGTCACTCCTCCCTTTACCCCGAAGGTTTATTTATACTGATATACAAAGAAGAGGCGTACAACGTATTGCGACGAGCAGTTATTAACTGTTATTTAACATCAAAATTCAACATTAACCTCTTTTTATTATATGCAGTTCTAATTTTGTATACATGTGCCTTTTTACATACATTCAGAAAAAAACTACTCAATGTATTAATTATGCTTACATGCTTTTCTAGCATTGCAAATCGTAGTGGCATATATTGACCTCAACCACAAACTCAAAGTATACCGGATGTAACCCACAATACAAATAGCGCTGTTATTCGTTTTGATTTAACTTTCAAAACCTTTAACCATACATAAATAACTCAAATTTATAAAAATAATAATAATAAATCTTTGAATATCAATTAGGTTTATTTATATCCTTCACAACCAAATTAATAAGTACTCAAACCCACTTTACAAATCAGTCACTGAAAGTCATAGCATGGTTATGGTCGCAAACTTCGCATAATCACCAGGGAGACATCGAAGGTTGGAGTCCTGGTCAGGCAGGTAGATTATTTCTTTCTGGACTGACCAGGACAGATGATGTTACCACCCCAGGGAACTAAAATTATGATGGGTAAAAGTCACTAACAATATGAAAGTATTTCCACGAAAGAACAAAAAATACCCCTGGCAAATGCCCCGTTTTGCACCCCCACTTAGCGACTATCTACAGTTTGAAGTATAATTCGAACCCAGAGCACGTGATTACGAGGCGATGAGCGAACAATTCACCCAGCGAGGTCAATTAAATACCTCACTGCAAAAAGCGGTAAAATTCATTTCTGCATTGCAAGATCACTCTTTAAAATGTATTTATGTCCTTTTGTTATTTAAGGTGCAGGCCGGGATAGTGGAAGGGAAAGGATGCGGAAAGAAGTCTACACAGTCCTAAGCTCAAGTCATCAGTCCGGCATTACCCTGGTGTGACTGAGGAAAATACCTGGTAAACCTCATTCACGATGGTGGGTCGCTGGAATTGAAGCCAAAACCTGCCGAATGCAAAGCCAAAGATCTAACACAGAGCTACGGCCGCTCGGTAATTACATTTAGTGTATCTCGTTAGTGCATTTAGGACTTTCACATTGTCTCATTAAGTTAACGTGATCTTAATTCCCTAAAATAAGTTTGCGTGATTTCTTAATTTATTTTCAAAATAACGAAATTTAAATTGATGCCGGTACATAATAATGTGTTGATTACTAGCGTACTCTACTTGTTCCTGGTGGTCAGTATTTATTTATTTTTGAATATACCGTTTGAAGCAGGGCAGTGCTAGGATTAGATGTTCGTAGATGGACTAGAATGTTCGTAGCAGCAACTTTTGTTCTCTTTGGTCCTCAACTACGTAGGTGTGTGGTCTTTGCACTATCAAACTCCATGAAAACTACCGTAAGTCAAAAAAAACTTTTCCTCGAAATAAGTCTGAAAGAGTCTCTATTTTTCTCGTCTTTTCTGATAACTCTGAACTTCTTCTGATCTCAATCGTTTCCAAATATAGAGTTTAGCACGGTTTTGGAAAACCAGTTGGCGTCTGTTCTCATGGCACTGAAGTTCATATGCTGCTTTCCTTATAGTCCAGTAAAAATAGCAATGAAGCTAGAACAAACTGCAACAGAATTTCTGACAGTGGTTTCCAGATGAAAAATAAGTCTTGAAAACAATGAAAAAAAAAAGCCTACCGGGATCGAGACTACTAATATAAGTGACAAAGTACTACACTCCCGCATCAAAAGCTAATTACTTCACATTTATTCGACGCAATTAACTTATACCAAAGTGCCTATATAATAATTTGTGATAAGAAAAGTGACAAAACTGCCTAAATATGTGCTTTTAACCGAAATCCGAGTTAGGCCTATTTCAACTTTGAACTCTTGTGTTGAGAGAATTGTTTGCCTTGTTCCGTGTTCTCTTTTAGTTTAAGTGTTGTTGTTGTTTGTTTTATTAAGTGTTTTATATCTGTTCTTCAACCATGAGTGGTCTAACAAGAACTTCTGAAAGTGACAACACACTCGTTAATAAGGACAACCCTATAAACAGTGATACTTATAACCTAAATGAAGATCAATCAACAAGTAACATTCGAGATCATTCTATAATGGACGGAAATGATACGACTCGTAATCAAGTTAACTTCACAAACGTACATCACCAAGATTAAATGTCTCTTAATGCAAACAATTTCAAAGGAAAAATACAAGATACGTCTCGAGTAGAAATAGGAGCAGAGGCTGCTGATAAGGTAGGATCTTATCATTTTATCCAGTCTGCAATCTTTACTTCTGGCATAATCTTTGAAAATGAAGGATTAAGGGTTGTAAAATGTGTCAAATCTAGTTCTCCATCTAAAGGCAATCCAGAGCGTAGACAAAATAACAGTTTAACCGATCCTGACGACAATGATGATCCATCAGCAACTATGTCATGTAAAAGGGCAAGGATGAGTTCAGTGATAGAATACCCTCCACTCCCAGAGATTCCTACTAAAACTTTTCAAAATCCTCCTCTGTACAAAAACCCTTCTAATGTCAACTCCAGTAATAACGTCGAAATCCAAGACCTTACCGCCCCCCTACCTATAGTAAAAACCTTCCCTAAGTATTTCTCTGGTCCATTTGTCATGATTTTAAATGGCAAATCCTCAAACATCACAAGCAAAGGTATTATGCACGTAGGTAATTCCTTACGCAAGTTCAACATCCGACCTAAAGATCTCAAGATGATAGGAAGAAATACAACTCGTTTAGAATTTCCAACAATTGAGGCAGCCAGTGGATTCCTAACGAACAACACTTTACTAGATTTGTTAGATATTGATGCCAAAATACCAAGTACACTGCTTTTCAAACATGGCGTCGTCTTTGGAATTAATTTAGATTTTTTCTGAAGAAGAAATCTTTTATGGTATTGATCCCTGTTATCAAATAGTGAGAATCTACAGAATGACTGAAACGGTTAAACAACCCGATGACATATATACACGAGTACCTACAAAACTTGTACATTTAGTTTTTCGTCTCCCTACTCTCCCATCACATATGGTCATCCATTACGCCAGACTAGAGGTTAAACCCAAACTACGTTCTGTACGTCAATGTTCAAACTGTTTGAAATATACACACCCGACACATCTTTTCAAATAACAAGTCACATGTAGCTCATGCGGTAAAGAAAGGCACAATTTACCATGTACTAATCCAACAAAATGCGTAAATTGCTTGCAAAGTCACAATGCGATAAGTCCTGAATGTCCATATCGTGAGTTCATGCGAGAAGTGGAACGTGAAAAAAGTTATCATTCTTTGACCTATCGCGAAGCTTTTACCAACATACGTATCAGCTAGCCTAATCTTTTCTCTCCAACTACCATAATTAACACTACTGTCCCGGTAACTACAATCACAAGTAATTTTAACACTATACATAATAACATTACCATAACATCTAAACCTACTATTGAGGTCCGTCGCAAAGATACAATCTCCCAAAGGGCACAAATAGCGGGATAAATTCTCTCAATAAATCAGAGGTAGTTAGAAGACCTTTAGGTTACAAAGGCTGCTGGAAGAATGTACCACCTCTTTCGAGCATTACTTACGCCAACGAAGTGAAGTGTCTGCCACAAGACTGTCGACCTTTTTCTGTCAACGATTTAGGAGATAATACCATTAGTCAGAATACAGAATCAATAGAACCCCCCGAACCTCCAAATGAACCATCAGCAACTATAAATTCTTCATCATCTAGCATCTATTTCAACCTCATTCTCTAAACAACCTACAATAAAACATCCACCACCCAAACAAAAATCATTTATCAATGCCGAAGCACTGCGTACTTATACCCAACAGCTATATGACAAAATAGTTAAAAACGTACAAACCAAAAAGAACTATTAATGGAATTACTACATTTATTAGGCCTAACTCAATCTAACATTGACTACTATTCGCCAATGACTGAAATAAACAGAGCATACAAAGAAAGCTATAAAATTACTCAAATGGGATTAATCATTTTACAAGAAATTGAATTATTTGAAAGTAGCTTTACCCCCCCCCCCCC
>JAGDQP010019999.1:0-33987 GCA_022664845.1 Lepisma saccharinum | reverse complement strand
TTAGTCAATTCTGTTGCGCGACGGGGACTTCCTACGAGTATGTTAGTGGTATAAAAGGAATGCAAACTGCCCTTCTAAATGTTAGATGCTTGAGTGTAACATGGTCAGGTCGGTGCGCTGTAAGTAAACGGTCACAACACTTCTAACAAGGGAAATATTTCGGTTCAAATAGGAATTTTTTGATAAGACTTCGTTGTATATGTCCGTACCCCGATGTTGATAATGCCTGAAAAGTAATTCGACCGTGAAAAGCCGCGATTTTCCGCTTGAGGGCGTTAAAGTTTGAAACATGGGGAAGGTAGCTAAAACGGCTCTCGCAGTTTCGGTTCGAATAGGGATTTATCACTCAAAATACATACATGGACATACCTGACAGTGGTGACAAAGACTGCAAGGCCACAATACCTTGAACAAATAGTTGGGCAGAAATAGGCCAGTACTTGTCTTCACAAATACAAGTGAGGGATTTCTACAAAGTGAGTAAAACACCAGCGAGTACTATGAAGTTTTATCAAAAAAAAGTCTTGTTCGAACCGAAATTCTTCTCTTGTAAGAGCCATGCAATTAAGTTCTTTTCTTGTCTAATTCTGTATGTTGTTCATTCGTTTACTTCTCGGAAGTCAAGTATAGCTGAGGTGACGTGGTGGCTCAATTGGTAGAGCGCTCACCTCTGGTGCAAGGGTCGTCCGTTCGATCCCTGCTTATGCCATGTACAAATACCGTGGCGTGGGTTTTTCGAGAATCACTCGTTTCTTCATCCCACCAATTTATCCTATCATCCATCCGGTCTGAGCTAAAATTGCCTAAAAACCTAGAAATTAAATTTAAATACAAATTCAAGTGTATCTGAATTTGAAGCTTATGTCTCTGTTTACATTATTTCTCTCGTAAGATAGACAGTGCTGCGTTGACTTTTCTTTCCACTATCTCTAGATTCCGCCTATTACAAAAGGGAGGTTTGCATCTGTCTCATACCATTAATTTCCGTAAATTTCTGCGATTGCACCTACAAACAGTACCAGAAATAAATACGTTAGTTTACCGCAATTATCCTAAAGTACGGTCACCAGAAATATGAAGGTATATAGGAAGGTCACAAATTATTTATGAATGAAAAAAAATACGTAAAATCACTGTTACAGTGTGAACATTAACCGTAAATCGTACGGTAATGTAAGGTAAGGCCAATTTAAATGTTACGATAATCCAGCAAATTGCATTTACCGTATAAGCAGACTATACGGTGACCGTGGAATTTACAGTATATTTCCACAACATTTATGGTTACCGTAAAAATGTTGACCGTAAAATATACGGCATTTTAAAGTACGGTAAACGTAAATATCACGGTGCTTTACCATAAAAAATACGGTTACCGTAAAATGAGAGAATACGGTAACCGTAAAACGTATGGTATTTTACCACACCATTTACGGTCACCGTAAAAATGTTGACCGTAAATTATACGGTATTTTAAAGTACGGTAAACGTAAATTTTACGGTACGTTACAATAAAAATACGGTTACCGTAAATTTTACGGTAATTAGTTGGCAGCCAAATTTGACGGTAATCGGGCCGTAAATTTACGGTTCCTTTTTTTACAGTGTATGATCCATATACTACAGTTTGGATTACGAGATATTCTGACGTAAATTTCCTAGTAGATGCAAATCTGAAATACAAAGTGGAGCTCTCGTTTGAAAAATCAAACTTGTGCCCGGTGGGGCTCACACAGGGCATTTGGCTAGCTCATAAGATAATTCTGATACTTTCTTGACAGTTGGTCTCTTTCAATATTTCGAGTAACCTTATTGTAACCGAAATCAGTACAAGAATCCCTTCGGAGTGGAGGAGAGAGTGACGCAAGAATCCTACTTACAAAAGAAATGATATCAATTTTTCGAGTGACTTTCTTTCTGTTACATTGGCGGAATTGTTTCCTTTATAATAAAATTAAGAGACAGTATCCTCCCTTCCCACATAGTGACACAAAGAAAGTCACTCGTAAAATTGATATAATTTCTTTTGTAAGTAGAATTATTGGGTCACTCTTCCCTTTACCCCGAACGGGCTCTTGTACTGATATAACTTATTTTGTAAGACATATTCAAAAAAGTGCATACTTTTCATACAAAGGTCGATTTTGGACCACGGTGGTCCTCCGTATCTCGAAAACGGTACTCCCTGTCACAAAATAAGCTTCGATTTTCCCCAAAATCGTATTGTGGCCCGAAATTTACCCTCAAAACTCCCGGCTACCAACCATTTTGAGCTAAAGCATAAACACAAACAGAATAACAAAGACCATTTCCTATCATCTGTGAAAATTCTGTGATTGGGCTAGACAGGTTTGAACCCTTTCACCGGTTTTGACGTGTGATACACCGTTTGAAAGGCATTGAAACGTAGATTACGATTCCGCAAGCTTTGGCCGCCTAAATGGTATTGGATAAGTGCTATCACCAGAAATGTGAAAGTCTGATTTTTTATCAAACCGCCTTAGGGGTCCCAGGGAGGTGCTACCGATCCAATTTTTGTCTGTCTTAGTAAGGCAAAGAGCTTTCAAATACAAGTTCAAGCATCAAAATCGGGCTTATAGTTCGCTAGATCCGAAATTATATGTATCTATGTGAGTGCCACTAACAGACTCGTTTGTGAGCACCACTCAAAGAACCACAATTCTTCGTGATATTTGATCGTTCCGGAACTTTTCAGATGCACTACCTAGACCTCCAAGTTAATTTTGACTTGGGCTAGCATTTGACACGGGCGTAATCTGCCGCTAACATGTTCGTATAGTAATGAGTTCACTATACTCCAAAGATTGGCACATGTTCCGTTAGGGTCCCCAATTTACGATTAATGACTTTTACCACTTAGTGTTATGATCAAAAAGTCAGTAAATTACACTGGTCGACCAAATACAGCTTTGAAAGATGTTTTCCAATAAATAAAGTGTTTCTTGTAGTTTTCGAGCTGCTGAATACGAATTTGAGCTTAGTTTTGGCCCTTTACCCTCCGATTTATAAATAATACTATTAATCTTTAGACACTGGCCAGGAATTTCAAGGAAATCGCAGACCTTCACGCTGGCGCCACTTGTCCCCCCATTAATTATCTCAAAATCACAAGTTATACCTTGTTGGAAAGCTTATTGAACACCGATTCCAATCACGTTCAATTTGTAGAAGAAGAAGAAGAGTATAGTGATAAACTATTTGTTGAGAAATTGCGGGAAATTTCAACACTTAAGCTACGCAGACATTTTTCTCACTTTGTGGTTGAGCAATCTCTTTGACTTTTATATATTATACATGAATGTCTAGGCTATAGGTTACCGATATTATGTCTGCGTATGTAAGTATTGCAAATTTTCCACAATTTCTCAAAAATAAATTTTCCACTATTTTTTTCTTCATCTGCTACAGATTGGGCGCGATGGGTCCCAAATGTACCTAGTTGGAATCGGTGTTTAAGAAACTTTCCAACAAGGTATTATTGGTGATTTTGAGAATTACTGGGGTAGGGGAATAGCAGCCAACTTAAAGGTCTGCAATTTCCTTGAAATTCCGGACCGGAGTCTAATACTATTAATAGTATTATTTCTAAATCGAAGAGTGAAGGTCCAAAACTAGGCTCAGATTCGTTTTCAGCAGCTCCAAACTACAAATAACTCCTTGTTTAATGGAGAAAACGTTTTCACTGCCAACCAGCGTTATTGCTAAAAATAGAACTGATAATCCAAAACAAGACAGGTTTGAAAGCACAGGAAAATGTTTTCACAACTTCTCTTCTTTTTAAAATGGGAATGTTCTGTTTTAATTTCCCACAAGTCAAATCTTCATTTGCTATTTATTCTTCCAATTGTATGGCCACGTAGGTTTATTAGAATAATTAATTTCCGCCTACAAGGTGACAGAACGAAAGATTTTTAAATTACGGGAATACAGTCAACTAAATACTTACCACAAGTGACTTCTCTATTTACAAATGATGAATTCTAGCGTACGAAGTGTTTTCTTTTATTGATAGAAATTTGACATCCATTCACTTTTCGTGGTTTACATCTAATTACTAATATCCCACGGGCTACAGTATAGTTACCGGTACTTCTAAAAAAACGGAAGATGGAAGATTTATTTACTGCTAATATTATTTAATTCTTCCTGTAATGTTAACAACACATTAAAGAAAAAAGAAACATAGAACCTATGATATCTATCTTCGTGTTATTCTGAGTTAGTGACGCAAGACTTATGACAGACAATATTGCTATTGTATTAGACTTACATGCGGAATGGGGTGCGTGAGAGTTAGATCTGAAATGTGGTAGCAAGAATTATCAACTTTGCATCTATTTTTACATCCACTAGCTGTTCCCTCCATGCTCCAGCTACTTCTTACGTGTTACGCTAAAACAAATTATAGCCTAGCGTTAAACGACCATTATAAAATATGCCTTATATGGTGATTATTATCATTTGTATTTGAGGTGATTAGAATCAAGGTTTGGAACTTCGAGAAATGTAAGATTTTGGCTATTTGATAGAAAGTAACTTAGCTTATCTCATTTAACTTTAAGGGACATAAAATCTAGTTTCTTTTGTTTCGTTCAAGACTTCACTTCTACTTTCAAAGTACAAAACACAAAATGGTTTACAGTGCCTTATTGTTGTTTGAAATGTGGGACATATGAATTTTTCTAAGTTCATTAGGAATAAGGCTTTGGGATAAAACATTTTGACTTTCTTTTTAAATTTTGATACTATTTCGACTTAAAAAACTTTGTCTGTTTACAGTTAGAATAAAGGAAGAAAAATATTGAACTTGTGTTTTGTATATCCGCTTAACATTAGTAGGCTAGAATTGTAGCTATGGCCTACGGAGCTTTCAGTTCATGTTCAATGATTGATCATTGGATTTGAAATCAGGACTCCGGTATAGTAAGCAAGTATACTAACTATGCAACACCCAAGGTTTATTGAATCATCGAGATAAGTGTACTGCATCTTAACACTGATATTCCTTACTTGCTTACAAGTATTGAATCTGAATACTTATTTTCGACTGAATTTTGAAAGCAAATTAAGAATTTTAGAAAATATGCTTCTGCACATTTGAATCGTTTCTACAACATACTACAATAAATTATTACTAAATAAATTTTTGTGTCTTCCCTTTTTACAATGTTTTAATTTTCCTTCTAACCTTTTACATGAGAGAGAGAGAGAAAAAAAATCATGATAAGTACAGGTGAGTACGGTGCCCCAACTTATGGAGTTGTGCCATGTTTTTCTTAATACCTTGTGTAAATGTTACAGAGCAAAATCTTAGTTTTTTCTTGGTTCTTTTAGAATAAAAAGTAATGAAAGGTAATTATGACAACATAAATTAGCTTTTAAGACAATATTATCAAAAGTAATTATGGAAGATTTTCTCTGTACTTATCTTAGGATGCTTCTCAATACCAAATTAAGTTTAAAGAACGCCATTGTAGGGTTTCACAATAAGTACATTAACTTTCTAAATGTATCTGTGCAATATTGGCAATGTATTCTACACAGTGCTTGCAATATTCAGATTTTAACAACCCATTCGTGGTACTATTATTTCCGCCACAACACAATTGTACACTAGAATAAGATTTTATTTCGATGCATTAAATGGTGTCTTCTGTAGAATTGTGAATCATAAAAAATTACGCAGGTTTCAATGCTATTTATACTTGTTAGTCCCGAATCCTATTAAGGAAATGTTGTTTTGTATTTGAATTTATTTATAGCCTTTAGTCATCTATAGCCCAGCAGAATATAGGATAAAGGAAAGTCTTAACTTTAAGGTATAATTACGATATTTGCCTGGTATGATTGAGTAAAAAACCGTGGAAAAAACTCAGCCAGGATAATCCAGCGCTGATATTGAACCCAGGATCTATTGCATATGAAGCCAATGCTGTACGAATAGAGCTACGACCACTTGAAAAAAAAATATTGTGGTTGTTATTCTGTAGTGAATTGTTAGGTCTCTGTTGGAAGGTAATAAACAAATAAGGAGTAATTAAAAACTCGTTCATCAAGTGTTCATAATAAGTTTCGAAATTTTACAATCCATTACTGACAATGCTACATAAAAGCTTCAAATATTTATAGGGTGATGTAGAATTACACAGCCAAACTTCTGGTGAAATTTAGAATTCACTTCCCTCACCAAAACAATTAGAGGATTCCCAGAAATTCTCTGAAGTAAAGATTGGTCGAAATGAGCATGAATGGAATGGTTTTCCACAAGGATAGTTCGTTTGCAACAAGTCGGTATCACAAGTAGATTCCACATACTGAAATGTTTCTTAGAGAAATGCGTGGTTGCATGACAAGTAGGATAAGAATTGCATAATTTCATCGACGGTTTTTTTTTATCAAGCAGATTGAATTTATTTGCCTGATTTGATGCTGGGGATGACGTTTGTTACTTTTACTTCCAGGGGAAGTTGTTTAATTCATGCTCATTTTGACTAACCTCTACATCAGAAATATGTCGAAATCTCCATGGAATTTTGCAAAATGCATTTTCAAATAAAGCATATTTTATAAGTCTCTGGAAGTACGATACTGCATCAGCTGTACTGTTCGTGGTGTTTGAAATAGGAAGTTTTAAAGTTAATTTTTTCACGCTCTGGACTCCGTACATATCAAAAAATTGTCAGAGTAAATTTCGTCTTGTTTTGATGAGAGGAATCATCTCCAGAATATTGTTTATTTATTTTTAATCTATCTGTCTGTCTGTCTGTCTGTCTGTCTGTCTGTCTGTCTGTCTATCTATCTATCTAATATTCAGCCGTTATCTGTTCACTGCTGGATGAATGCCTCTCCCTTTTCTTTCCAGATATCTAAGTCTTCTGCTATCCTCATCCATGTAGATCCTGAAAAAGCTTGATTTCATCTACCCATTTTGCATTTGTTCGTCGCCTCGGTCGTTTCTTTTCGTAGGGAATCCAATGTAGTACATTCGTCGTACATCTTCCATCTGCTCGTCTAGCTATGTGACCGGCTTACCTCCACTTGATCTTTTTCGCAGTCTTGATTATACCTTCCACCTTCGTTTGAGCGCGAATCCATTCATTTGTCTTCCTGCCCCCCTAGATATTTCTAACATGCACCTCTCCATTGCTATTTTTTGTGTGACTTTTAAAATTTGAGTCGTTTGTGCATTCAATGTCCAAGTTTTACAGCCGAACTCTGGAACGCTTGGAGGAAACTTGGCACACATAGTACTTATAATCTGGAATAAAATACTGTAGGATGTAAAACACCCCTAGGGGTGGGTGGGAAGAGGGTGACATTAATAGATAATGATTGTCAGATATATCCTTACAGGCTGGGCAACCCCCACCACAATGTAGTTTGCCGGGTTGACTACCTGCAAGTATACAACTTTGGCATTACTATCACTTCATTATTGCTATCTTAGTTTTTCATTTGAACCCTGGAGGGGGTGGGGGGCGAATAACCTCTGGAGCCCACTTCAACGGGCGGAAAATTATCTAGTATGAAATATAAATGGATTGTGTTTGATAAGATCTTTTGCGGGTTTCTTATAATGTAATATTCCTAACATCTTATGACATCGGAACTCATTGGCACTTCCATTTTTTATTTTCGTGGAGTATATGTCACAAGTAAGCTTTCCAATTGTCTTGAGTGACTCATCGGGAACAGTTCACTCCATTCCTAGGCTTCTGAATGTTGGGACATATTTTGTGCTGTTCCAGTAAACCTCATGATCTTTCTTTGTCCTGCAAATGCACTTACACTGTCACAACCTGACCTGAATAAAACCTTACTACAGCTGATGCTACTTCTTAATAAATTTCTGAGATACCTTGGCCAATATCAAGTATTTTCAGTTAGTTTTTAACACCTTTCACAATGCATTTACTTGTATTAATCTGATTGTACAGTACAACAGAAAACCAAACTTTTTATTAGTAGTGATTTGTTTAGTATAGTATTGTCCTTTTCTTCGAATAAAAGTATATATTAGAAGCAGCAACTTTTGAATTTAAGACTATTAGGCAACTTTGGCTCAGGGCGAATGGATGATGAGATTACTTGGTAGAATAAAGAAACTGCGAGGAAACGGGACAACCCGGAGAAAAGCCAGGCACACGGTGCTAGTCCACCACAATGTCCATATAGCATAAGCAGGGGCGAACCGACCACCCAATTGCATCAGAGGTGAGGGCTATGTTGCCCATGAATGAAACTGTTACCAAGGAAAAAAGAGTGATCGAAATCAGATAACTCAAAGCCGAGAAATGTTGACTTTAGTAAATAGTGTCGGTCGCCATTTTGAATGGCTTCCATCTTGAATAGCTACAATTTTGGAATGTCCATTACGTATTTTCCTGCTCTATACATACCAGTGTTCAAGTGCTGAAAGTATAATTTGTTTTCCCCGTTTTATAACCAAACATTATGTAGCTTCCACACGCATTAGTGCCTCCGTAATGTTACCTCGTATTAAAGAAATTTTCAAATAATTGTCCATATCTTGGTTATACTTGTCGGATTTAATTGATCTTGTTTTTTAAATTAAAGTCTGAGTGACAAGCTATATTTTGTGTGAGGACATTGGTTTCACTAAAACCATCTTTTCAAAATAAAATATTAAATAAGAAAATATTTTAGGCTAAAATGAAACTTTATTACATTTAACTGAAAAACTATTAGATTTACGAAAATATTGCTCATGAATGAAAATGTAGCCAACACAATTACCTTTAATTTTTTTTTAAAAAAGAAAGAACGAAATCGGATTACTCAGAGTCGAGATATGTTGATATTAATAAATAGCGTCGACCGCCATTTTTAATGGCCACCATCTTGGATAGCTACATTTTTGGAATGTCCATCGGGTATTTACATGCTCTATACATGCCAGTGTATAAGTGCTGAAAGTTTCATCTGTTCCCTCCATTCTATACCAAAACATCGTTTTTTAACTTCTGGCACAAGGACTAGTAGTGTAGGATTCCCAAGTTTCTAGCATGTCGATGCAGGGCAGGTTGCAACAATTATAGTCGAGTTCTCCCATAAGTCTGCAACTCTCCGCGAAGAAAGGTTTAATGGCACAGAAACTGACGACACTCCTCGTGTGTCGACTTGAACCATACTTACCTTTAAAACATGTCAACCATATCATAACTACTACGATCCGAAATTAGAATGAACTTGGATATTCCCCCCTTTAATTTTGAATTTAATTTGTAAGGCCTTTAGATAACTTTGGCTCAGGCCCGATGGATGATCGTTGGATGAATTGGTAGAATAAAGAAATTGGGAGAACCCAAGCACACGGTGTTTGTCCACCATAAAGCCAACATGGCATGAGCAAGGATTGAACCGACGATTCCTAGTCACAGAGGTGAGCTCTATACCATTTAACCACCGCTCAACCCCTTTAATATAACGAAACGTGAACCCCCAATATTTATGGGCATATTTTCAGATTATTTTTCAAATGAACTTATATGATAAACAGTTAGAATTTGATGTAAGTTCTAGAGCTTTTTTTTTTATTTTCAATATAGGGCTTACATTAAACAAATAGGTAAGGTATTCAAGTTTCAAAACTATGGGATTTCACTTATTTATTTTGAAGTTTTTGGCAAATCGTGAGTTTATGAATACGTCTCACAATTTCTTTTAGATTCCAGAACAGTTTGGATTAATAAGATACAACAACAAATAAACAAGTTGCTCCCATTTTTTAAAAAAAAGTCGGTAATTTCCATACGTTGGGGCCTTATTTTCCTGTTTTCGATAATACTGTTAATGTGTGAAATTATCTTGAAATATGACGTAAATCCCATAACCGTTTTGAGCTTTTAAGATAGCCTACAGGCCTATTAATTTATATTTTAAAAAATATTCTAGTTTGGACATTTCCCTCTTCGGAAGTTTGGTGGATTATGTTCAGAGTTTTACCAAAAAAACTAGATGTAGAAGATAACAGAAAATACAAATGTCTGTGCCCAAAAGGGATTACGAAAGAAAACGTGTTAAGAATTATTTCCAAAGGTTTGAAAGAGTATATTTGGGAATACTTACGGTGCTAAATCTTGGGAATATGGAGGAATAGTCATAGAGTCTAAATAAAAATACGGGAATCGGAATGAAACAAAGTTAATTCATTTGTTCAACACCTGTGTTTATTTGCTTTGTAACTATTTGTGTACTTTCGGTACAATTATTACACTTTATCTGAAATAAGTTGTTTCATATAATTCAATGCCACCAACAAGGAACAGTAAAACAAAAAGAAGAGAATTTTCAGAGCTGTACTACTTTCAGAGCTCATCATTCATCAAAAGGCGAATAATTTCTTCATTAACGTCCATGGCCGTGTCCATTCCCATTCCCATGCCCATTTCCATTCCCCTTTGCTTCACGCTTCTTTTTATCCTTAGACTTCTTGCTTGATCGTCTTTCACGAGGATTGGCAGGATCTGGGACTGTAATTATTCAGTAAGAATAAAATAAGCATTAGTACGACAAGACAAAGTTTTAGAAATTGTTTTCTGTATTTTTGTGTGTAGACCTAAACTGTCGGTGTTCCTGCTTTTAGGTATACAATTAATGAAATTAACAACAAATGCTGACAAAGAATATGGAATGTGTTATATGTCCGTGCGTTTGTATAAAAAAAACTTATATGTTTATGTTTTTTTTTATCAAGAAATACCCCAAAGCTGTGAGTCCCCACCCCACGTAAACCCTATTCTCTGTATTGCTATAAACTAGAGTTTTGCTAACAGACACTCAGAAGCCATTCTTCTGACCTGTGTACGTCTCTCACTTGTACCAAAGGAGAAAGAGTTCTAATTTGTGAAGAGCACTGAATCCCATGATAGCCTTCAATGGACTATACGGCTACACCACTGTAGATGTATTTGAGAGTAGGTAACACAGTGGACGGTAGAACTGACGTCACATAGAAGTCACTCTCCATTAGACGATTCAGAAGGGTTAATGTGACTCTGAGTCTCACTGTGGATTAAATTGATTTGTAGACTCTTTCCTATCCATAAGGGTCATCTTTTGAATGTGGTGGTGATCTTCTCATAAAAAGGAATCGCAAACACCTCGGTCCCGTTCTTCTGGGAATAGTGAGTTTACGGGATAAAGCGACTATTTTTCATTCTCTTTCCGGGGACACGTATAATGTGGAACAGTGATAAGAAAACTGGGCATGAATTGAAGTTTTGTACAGCCTTTAGGCATCTCAGGCGAGAATAAGGCGAGGAAAAGGATTTGGATTTAGTTACCTATACCTAGTTACTGAGTACCATCCCTAGATCTGCCTGGAATGATTAAGGAAGAACTAGGTGTGAACACAAATCCACTGTATTCCAACTGCCGTAAATGTACTAGCATATGTTTTTACAAGGAGAAAGTATTTTAAAATCTTTACTGTTTAAATGATCCAGGATTACACTATGATATTTCTCACTGGAAAGGATGTTTATTAGCTAAGAGTTTTCCACAAGTTGGTCACTACAAGTTTTGATTTATGACTTTCCCTCCGCCTCTATGTACTTAATAAGAGAAAATAATATCTCCAAACGAGCATCAGCAATAATTCAGTAACAATCTTCAGATTATTGTAGGAAATATCTTTAGCAGCAAGGAGTCGCCGGGTACATGGTGTTTGCATTGCGTCAAGGAATTATTATTATTATTTTACATTTTCTAGAAATAGGGGGCAAAAACAGCCAGGAGGCAAGTATTATTTCGGGAACGGTCCCCTAAAATCGGGGACGAATGGCCATCTTATCTCAGGACCATTGGATTCAGCAGTTTTTACACATTGGAAACATTTCCGCCCATTATTTCCGATATTCAGGATAGAAGGATCTGCCCTCGAGTACACTCACCACATGGCCTCCTTCTAATTGATTTACATATGCACACGAAAGTTCGTATACTCTTTGAAACATTTTGTATGCTCATTGAACACATGAACACAAATCTACAGTGTCAGTATCGAATATGAATTTCGTAATACCACAAGCAATTTAGATCTTACAAACATAAAAACTTTTTCTTTTATTTGCTAATTATTATTTAATAAAGCTGACAAGACACGATTAACCATTTTGTGAATTCGATTTCTGAAACTACTTAGCACCATCCAATAGGGCATCCTAAGAAACTCAGAAATTGCGTACCTTCTTGCTCGCAAGGGAACATTACGAGTTTTGTGAATTTGATTTCCTAAAATGGTTTTTAAGCACCTAACAAAAACAGAAAAAAAAAGAACTCTTGTAGGAGGACTTTAAGTAGAGATTGAGAACAACTGCTTCAAAGTTCAAAGAAACTCCTCAGTTTGGGCACAACAAGAGAATCACGAAGACCATTGGGCCATGAACGAAGAGCTCTCGGCTCTTTTTTTTTCGTTTTTGTAGTCAGACCGAGAATGGGTATGAGAAAAGCTGTGGGAAGGGAGTCTTGTTTGTATGCACTATAGTAGAGGCGAAGCAACTTTCTTGGTTGCTCTTATAAGGAGATATCACATCCCCATACAGGGAAAGGACCTTTATGGTATTAAACATGCAGGGAATTAAAGTAAAATTTTTATAGACAGCAAACAAAAAGGATAAAACCTTCAATAACACCATTTTAACTTGCTCATACAAACGTATCCTTCTGGGAGTTAATTTTCAAAATATATTCGTTCTTTTTACATACCAACTCTTTCTTGTCATTCATCAGCACTAGTACCCATTGCATGTAGAAGGAAACAATTACCAGTATCTACAGAAAGATATTTCTTGTAGTTCGTATCTTTACTAACTCTATGTATTTAAATGAATCTAATTCATGTTAGTGTTGATTGCAGAATGTCAAGTGGTTAAAACAGGAGACCAAAAGGAATATTTGCCGAACTCTGATGCAATTTCTCAACATCCCTGTTTAGATTCCACCGATAAAAATATAAGTGTTTTGGTTTTCTTTGGATTCTCTATCAAATGTGCTAAGCATTTGCAGAAATTGAATTCAAAAATAACTTATAGTACCTTGTGAGTGTTAATCACAACCAAAACGTGAGAGAAAAGTTTAGAAAATAAATTGTTTAATGTTCTTACTTCTCCAGTTGAAGTAGGAGTCTCCAAATGGTTTGTTAACCGCCTGAAAATGAAATAAAAAATAATTATTGTAAATATATGTAAAACAAATATTAATATACATAGCATGCATACAGAGCCACTCTTAACAATCTTCCGACCATGTGGTAAGACCTAAATAGATCAGATGACACAAAAATGCTTAAGAAAGTAGTATTGTATAATCAGACAGAAACAGAAGCAACGCTTATTATCGATAGAATGGTCATTTGGAGTAGTGGTTAGAAGTTTAAAGTATGGAGTACTGTTCATAATCAATTTTGCGATATGCAATATTTGTATTGTGCGTTCTGGAATGATTGGTGTATGGTGTTTTGGTACAGCCATAGAGTTATAAAAGCTCCACTAGAGGCAGAACTGGCGCCACCATCTCCGTGGTTTTTAACTCCCAGCGCGGCACAAACTGAACATTCACTTGTTTCTCTGTTTGTCTGACAGAAAAGATCAAGCTGTCCGCTGCTTAGTATTGTATGTGCCACGCACAATCTTTTTGTGAAGGAAAACAAGAGAGAATTCGCATTAGTTATGTTCAATACGTACGATACAAACAATTCCTAAATAAATTGATGAATATGAGGCGTAATTTAATATAAAAAGCACTTATATAAAAAGTTCTTGATAAATATGATTTTTGTTCTGAAAGATATTTGTGTTAAATAAAACAAAATAATATTGATGCTTAAAACCACATAACGTCCTAAAAAAAATTAGAGATGCATTTTTTTAAAAAAAATATTATACAACATTAGGGATGCATCGCAATTGACATGGATATTGTACACACAAATTGCTAATACTGTAATTATATATAACCAACGGTTTACTTGCTTAAATTAAGAAAGAAAATTATAAATTTGAAAATAGGAAAAGGGTGATCGGACATACACTAGTTGTTGCCAATTTTCATATAAATATCACTGAAACAAGAGGTATGTCATTAAAGGAAATATGTGTAAAAATTATCTCTAGTTTTCGGACAGCTTTAACTTGATATTTAAGTTTTACTAGCCATCGAAAGTGACATATAGATCACCGAAAGAAAAAGATATGACTTCCCTGGGTAACCTAGATGCCGAAAAAGTTATTTGAGAATGAAGAGTATATTTATAATTAGGGTAAAAGTTTTGAAACTATTGAAAACGACATTGTTTTTTCTAGCTTTTCACACGTTCTGTTTTAACTTTATATCATACACATCACGAATAGTCATACTTATTAAGTATATTATTGTGTCCGACTTTAGGTATATAGAATTCACGAGTTTTCATATTTCCGACCAAAGTGATGTATAAGAAGTGTTTCTTATCTAGTTTTATTGTTGTCATGTTAAATTTATGTTTCTATTGTTCTTAATAGTGTAATCAAAGTGTCACTGGTTCAAATCCCGGCGGGGACAGAAGTTAAACTGTAAGTCCCATCCTTGGGACGTCATCTTCGTGGGATGGGAGGTAATGGCAAATCACCATCGGTTTACCTAGCTCCGGGACCTTCAGGTCAAGACCTGCCTTCGGGCAGAACACCATCATCATCATCATTGTGCTTAATAATTTGACATGTCTTTTGAACATCATATTACTTGCCGAGAAGCCGTAGCTCAGTGGTAGAGCGTTAGTGTAACTTTCGGGAGGTCATGGGTTCGATTCCAGCAGTCGACCATCTTGATTGAGGTTTCTCCAGAGTTTTCGCTCAGGCACACCTGGTAAATGCAGGTATAGCACCTTCAACATATATCCTTACCGATACCTTCCCGAATCCTTTCCCTTCTCCTTTCCCAGCCTGAACCTTAGGTGCCTAAAGATATAAATACAATTCAACAACATATAAATTTACTATTTAAATTTTAGAACTATTCAAATTTTAAACAGACAGGTACAATTATCATTTTTCTACACGGGTATAACTACTTTATGTCCAATTGGCCAAAATTAAAACAATCCAGTATTTCTGAATGTAACAATCCTTATTTTTATGTACATTTCTCTTTGGCACTTAGGGACAATTTTATAACTATGGATCTAACCCGATAAAATATCTTCGCATCAAATAATTCTAATCAAAGATGTGTATTTTATATATTTCTAACAGACATAAACTGCACAAAAAAAGTCTTACATTATGAAATATTTTTCACGGAATAATATCAAATGATCATTTATTTGTGAAACGATCCATCCTTTCTTATAGGCCCTACCTCTCAGTACAGTAAGCTGCACAGATTGGCATTTTCTTCTCAAATACAAACGAAACTACTATAACAAACAATGCGAAAGAGCGAAGCAAAGCAGCCATATGATAACAGTTCACAATACGTGTTGTTGGCAAACAAAACTAAACCATGACTGCTTATCAACTGACAATCAAAGTTGCAGTCAAAGATTGTTTAGGGGACAACAATAATGATTGAGGTTCTTTGAAGGGATTCCTATATCAATACATTTCATTTTATTGCAATTAACGATGATGTATAGAGTAGGTTATGAATATTAGGACAGTGGCACTTCTCAAGTATTAACTTTCTTTAAATACATTTTCTTTCGATACAGTTTCGATTGTCTTTACGTAACCCTACATGGCTTATGTGTCTGTCTGTAGAGTTGTTACTTTATGCTAACTTTGAGAACTTCTAACTCAGGAACTACTAACATTTAGACAAGAGGTAGAGTTAATAAATTGTATGCTTGTAAATACACGATATGTTACCTACGTGCATGGGATTTTTAGAATGAAGTTATAAATAATTGTTTTAATTAAAACTTCCTATTTATTTTAAAAATATACACAATAGAAATCTCTTTTATTTCAGTATAGGTAAATGATATGTGTTATGTAGCAACTGAATGAAGTTAACATGTCTCAAATAATGCTTTAGATTAATAGGTTTTTATAAATGATTTATTCTCATGATAAAAGCTAGTAATTTCATTAGTATATTTAAAATGAATTGAGGTAATCAGTTACACAACTCAATATATTATTTTATTTTTACTTAAATAGATTACAATAGGTCAATAGGTGACTTCAATAGTCAGGAATTAATCAATCGTCGCGTAATGCATATTAGAGTCAAAGAAAACAATTCGTGACTAAACTACAACCTAAAGGAAACAGTCTTATGTGATTGAAATCAATTCTTGTTTCATCTGGTGTTCTGAAGCATGTCCTTCTCTGTTTCAGTGTTATGATTTAATTTGAAACCGTACAAGACATGCCATTGATATCCTGATCATTCTAGGAGCAGATTGCGAGACGTCTTCGATAAAAATATGAAGATTTTCTTCAGAAATAGATGGAATATTTTTCCGTAATATGGAACTAAATGTAGTATCAAAGAAGCGTCATTAAATTATACTTGATTTGGCAATGTTGTGTTATATTGTTCTTATATATCGCACAAGATTTAAACTATAAGAAACGGTTCCAATATGTTTAATACAATTAGAGAAAAAATATTTTTACTTGCCTTAACTGGAGCGGCATCAGCACCCATCAGAGCGAGAAAAGCATCTGCAAATTTCAACAAAACAATTTGCTTAGTATCTTTACAACAATAATCATGATACATTTGTCAGTTGGAATAATCGACAAGGAGATAAGCACAAGGAGAACTATAGAAAATATTCAAACTGGAAACGGTATTGTAGAACAGATGAAAGTAATATTATTTGGGATGTGCTGATACGTTTCCACTTGTGTTTCGCTTACAATACGAGTTCTTTTTACCTACAAACCTCTACTGAACCTCCTGAGTAAACACTTGGTAATATTTACTTGATACTTTTCAAATGTGTCAGAAGTATTTTTGTTTTTAGCGCTCTCAAATCCTTTTTGAAGTTGTCTGATCCTAAAGGTCCAAAATTAAAAACAAAATGCTGGGTGTGGTAGAAATGTTGAATTTACATTATTTCACAGATTCTAGAACAGCTAAAAGCGGTAAACAAAATCAATAATTCTACTGTAATTCTAATAGGTTTGAGATATGGAATTAAAAAATCACAAAAAGTGACCCAAAACGCCTTCAACATACATCGCCTATGAGCTCCACCCGCACACTCTAGACACACAACACGCGTAGACATTCCACGCAGATACGCATTCCACCACCCTAGCTTTACACTTACACACTCCATCCAGGTTTGCACATTATTCAATGAATGTGGAACCAATAAATGTTAATAAGATCCCTAAGCTAAAAAAACAAATCTAGAATTCTATATCTTTCAATATTATTTGATTATAACCTACCAATATAATTGGATCAGTAGAATTGAAATATAAAATAATTATTGGTGGTTGTAATAGAATCTATAGTAGCAAGGCAATAAATTCAAAATCCATCATTTAAACAGTACTAATTTTAAACACGGGTGTAACCTATAATACAGCTTGGATTTTCGTGTAGAATTAAAATGTAATGTAATTTTAGTGATTTTTATAAATCTATAATAGCCAGACAATATATATATATATATATATATATATATATATATATATATATATATAAATTACATTGGTATTCGGTTTTGAAGGTAGGAATAACGTTTCACACCTTTGGTATTTTCATGTTCAATTGAAGTAAATTATAATTTTGAGTGGTTCAAATAGAATTATAGTAGCGAGACAATGAGTGCAAAAAACATTTTTTTTTTAAATCAAATTTGTAACTAAAATTACAAATTGGTCTTCATTTTAATTGGTCTTCATTGAAACTATACTAGTGAGATAATAAGTGTGAAAACCATTTTAAAAAAATCTATATCTTAAATAGTATTGATTTTTAACCTGGGTATAAACTATCAAAATACATTAATTATTGTCTAGAATTGAAATAATTTACAATTTTGAGTGGTAATTTAAAAAAAATATTTATTTGTGAACATGGTTACAACCTGTCAAAAGACTTAGATGTTAACGTAGAAATGAAATAAAATATAGATTTGAGTGGTTATAACAGAATCTACAATAGCAAGACACTAAGTTTAAAAGCTCCATTTACTTAAAAAAAATATATAACTTCAAAAGTATTAATTTTTCTACAAAGTGTGACCTAACATAATTATTGGATTTTCATGTAGAATAGAAACATAATTTTTCGTCGCAGTCATTAAATATATAATAAAGTGATAGTAAATTACATAACAATTTTTAAAAAAATTCTGTATTTTAAATAGTATTCATTTTAGAACATGGTTTATATTATAAAAATACTTTGATTTTTATCTAAAATTGAAATATAATTTTGGTGATTGTAAGATAATGTATTGTTGCAAGACACGAAGTTAAAACCAATCTTTTTTTAAAAAAGTCTTTAACTTAAAATTTTTTTGAGCATTGTTATAAACTGCATAAATATGTAGATGTCCAGATAGAAGAATTTTTGAGTGGTTATCAGAAATTATAATAGTGAGACACTAAATTAAAAAACTAGATTTAAATAAAATGTAATTTAAACAGTATTCATTTTTGTAACATTGGTGTAACATATCAAAATGCTTGGATTTTCATGTACAAACTAAGTATAATCCAATTTTTGATAGAGGTAATTGAATCTATAGTTCGGAGACGCTATTTTACAAATCATAATTTAGAAAACTATAATTTAAATACTATTAATATTTTAATACAAGTGCAATGTATTTGATTTTCATGTAGAATAAAAATAAATAAAAAATTGGGTTGTCATTAAATTTTACTACATACATTATTATAACCGGCCGAGGACATAAGTTACTATAGAATGGGCCATACAAAATAAAATTAAATTTTAATAGAACCTATTAAAATGCTTTAAAATGCCGTATCTTAAAGAGAATTCATTTTTGAACATGGTTTAAGCTATAAAATTAATTACATGTTTATACAGAATCGGAACATAATATAAATTTTGGAGGTTGCCATAAAATGTATAGTAGGAACACACAATTTTTTTTTTTAAAAAAAGGTCTTTAACTAGTATTTTTTGAACATGGTTATATCGTGCCAAAGAACTTAGATTTCTAGATAGAAATAAAATAAAATATGATTTAAGTCGTTGACAGAATTCATAATAGGGAGACATTAAGTTCAAAGGCCATTGAGTTTTTAATAATACTACTTAAAATATTTTTGAAGACGGGTGTAATTTATAAAAATTATTAAATTTTCATCAAATATTGAAATATAATTCTCAATTGTTATCATAAAATCTATAATAGCCAGACACTAAGGTTGAAAACCACCATTAAAAGGAATATAAATTAAATGTTATTATTCTTTTAACATTGGCTTCACGTACCAGAATCTTGGATTGTCATGTATAACTGAGGTATAAAATGGTTTTGGATTTTTGTCGTAGCTAGTCAGAAAGAGATGAAAGGCAATTTTTTTTTAAAAATATTTATCTTTAGTAGTGTTCGAGTTGAGCATTGGTATAAGTTATCAAACAACTTGGATTTCCATGAAGAATTGAATAATAATTTTGGGTTTTCATCATTGAATCTATACCAGTGGGACATTTAGATGAAACAAAAGTATTTAAAAAAAACTACATCGTAATCAGTATTCATTTTTGAACATTACTATAGCCTGTAAAACACTTGGATTTTTGTCTACAATAGAAATGTGTAATTTTGAATTTAATTTGTGGCCTTTAGCCATATAACAAGTAACATTATTTCAAATGGATACTCATATCTAGAAGAGATATATAAATTTAAAAACAGCATGAAAACTGAGTTTGTGTGTAAAATATTAGATGGCATTGGCCAGTGGTTGAAGACAAATTGATGATACAATAGGCAGATTCTTGTCTGCGGAGAGTGATATAAAAGTGTTGAAATATCATTATATTTTTAAATTGCGGAGAGAAAAGGAAAGCAAATACACACTAATGGGTATTTGGTGGAAGTCCCTTCCTTGTGGAGGGTATATTCTTCATGATCACCATCTTGAAGTCCGATATATTGAATCTCGATCGATTTTCTTAAATGGGAAGAGGATCGTGTAATATGTCATTCGGGGCTTGAATCTTACGAAAGATATATTTCCGTAGACAGTTTTGTCGTAAATGTAATATTGTGAAATAGCTGGCTCTGGCATGGTATGTGACGCTGGCATGGGCTAATGATTCAATAAGCTGTTAAAACCTATTTAGCTTTGAAATAACGACGGAAATAAAACCCAAATGAGTACAAATCCATATTTATAGGGCACTATAATCAGGTACAATTTGTATGTACTTAGGTTTTATTTCCGTCGTTATTTCGAGTAGAATTGGACGTTTCCAGGCTATTGTATCATTACGTCATGCTAGCGTCACATACCCTTATCTTACACAATATTACACTTACGGTAAAACTTACTTCGGAAACGTATTTCTAGTAAAATTCTAGTCCATAATGATGTTTTACACGACCCCCTTCCCACTTAAGAAAATTAATCGAGATTCAATATGGTGGACTTCACGATGGTCGCCATGAAGAATATACCCTCCACAAGGATGGGCCTTTCACTAATACCTATTAGTGTGTATTTGATTTCCTTTTCTCTCAGCAATTTAAAAATATAATGATATTTCAACACTTTTTTATCACTCTCCACAGACATGAATCTGACTATTGTATCATCAATTTGTCTTCAACCAGTGGCCAATGGCACTTAATGTTTTACACACAAACTCAGCTTTAATGCTAATTTTAAATATGTATTCCTCTTCTAGATCTGAGTGTCCACTTGAAATAGTATTACTTGTAAGACTCAGGCCGGGATAGGGGAGGGAAAATGGATGAGGGAAGGTATTGGCCAAGTCCTAGGTTGGTATTTCCATCCCGGCATTTGCCTGGTGTGACTAAGGAAATACCCTGGACCTCCCAAATACTACACATACGCTCTAGAACTGAGCGGTATAACCAATAAATATTCTAATATACTTTTGGGCGTTTGTCATAGAATGTGTAACGAAGACATTAAATTTAAAAATGATATATTTTTAAAAACGAATCTTTAAGTTAAGTTCTGTTCATTTGTAAATATATTTACAGCCTATCAATGTACTTAGTTTCTCATGAGGAGTTGAAAGATGTGATATTTGGTGGTTGTTGGAGTCACGGTGGCTCAGTTAGTAGAGCGCTCATACCTGGTGCTAGAGCGCGTCGGATCGATCCTTCCTAATGCCATGTGGGCTTTGTGGTGGACAAACACCGTGTGTGTGGGTTTCTCGGGGTTCTCCAGTTTCCTCCCACTTTCTTCATTCTACCAATTCATCCCACCATCATCCATACGACCTGAGCCATAGTTGAGGGAAGTCCGTAAAACAAATTCATAAATTTTGTGGTGGTTGTCGTCGAATCTTTAGTAGCGATACAGAAAGTTCGAAAACATCTTCCTTAATCTGTGTAACAACTTATTTTAGATTTAAAATGGATGAATCACTTGTCTATTTCAAATGCATGAGCATAGTAATCTATTATTTGATGTGCTATTTTTAGTACACTGTAAAAATAATCTCTGTTACATGTACCACTTTCTAGAAGAAAATACTTTCGATCATTCTAAGTTATCTAGTAGCATACCGAAAGTATCAGAATAATAATTAGAAAAATATTTAAACTGTGTTCATAAGGTGAATTAAATATGTAAATAGTAAATTTGTTTGTTAATCCAAGTACTGCTGGATCTGTATTTCGGTATCGCTAACAAATCGAAAATCGAAAGATATCCTATATTAAGAATTGAAAAAGCGAATATTTTATATAATAGAATTATTGAAAATCTAATATCGATTAAATCGAAAAATCGTAGAAAAATGGAATATACATAGAATCGAATGTTTTGAATTCATTGGGTTGATTTTATATATACTCGTCGTTATGTTTTTCATACGACACGTTATCTATACAATATAAGAACGTCGAGTCTATATCAAAACGTTTAGAATTCTACGCAAGGTTAAACTCGAGACAAAGAAAACAGCCAAGGTCGATGTGTGTATACACTTAGAATTTTTATCCAATAAAAAATAAAGTCACAAACAAGTCAAGGTTGATACCATAGGACATTGAAGCGAAGGTATGAAAGCTCAACATCAGCACCTCTCATTCTTCAGATCACAGGATGGAGAATTCTTTAAAGTGTATTAGTTAAATCAAGAGATGTATCGAAGCTATACTGAATCTCATATAAATTCTGAACCAATTGGAGGAGAAGCAAAACCTTCTCGTCCGTCTCACCCGAAAACTTCGATAACTTCTATCCTTGGAGCCAAAGTTGTAAAGGATTCAAACATGATGGCAACCGGTGGTTTCTCCATGCTAGGAAATGATTCTTTTATGAACAGTGCGAACGATATGGTAGAAGAATGTCTTCGCAAGAGTGCCTGCAATGAGACCCATATACAGAAGTGTTTAGCAAACTCGACGACGGCTCTGGATAAGCAGGGGCCAAATAAAAAAACAACGGAAGACAATTTAAAGCGATTTACTCTTGCCCAGGCGAGAAGCGTGAATTTAGTAGACGAAGATACAGATTGCGTAACTTCTGAAGAAATACGAAAAATTGTAGAAGTGCTTGAAATTGATGATAGTGGAAAAAGGAAATTATGTGAAGTGATTCTGAAACATCGTAAAGTGTTTGCACGTCATCCCGGAAGATGCAATATGTATATGTACAGCTTCCGAGTCAATACGTCGCAACCCATAGTGAAGAAACCTTACCCCATTCCATTTATTTATCGAGATAAGGTAAAAGAGCAGATTCGACACTGGTTGAGATTAGGGATTATAAAACCTGTCATGTCCAAACACCATCACCCTCTCGTAGTAACTGAAAAGAAAACACCGGGAGACATAAGAATCTGTCTCGATTTAACCGATTTAAATCGACACGTGGACCTTATTAATATGGAAGTTGAAAGTATCGAAGAAATGTTTGTAAAGTTTGGCAATGCAAACTGGTTTACATCGCTTGATTTAGTGAGTTCATATTTCCAGGTACCATTAGATTCTTCCTGTGAGGATCTCTTAGCTTTTGAGTTTGAAGGAAAGATGTATGCCTTCCAATCCGTCCCTTTTGGATATCGTAATGGGAGTGCTGCTCTGGTGTTTGCACTCCGAAAGGTGTTAGGACATGTCTTATTGAATAAGGTGATCATCTATAGAGACAATATTTTGATTCCAGCAAAGAAAGATGAAGATCATTTAGACGTACTAGACCAGGTTTTGAGAATGCTAGAATATGCTAATATGACTCTCAACCTTCGAAAGTGTCGATTTATGTGCAAGGTAGTCCAATTTTTGGGATACGTGATATCCCCGAATGGAATTAGGAAGAGCTCCGAATATACAGATATAAATCGCTATTTACCAATTCCGACTAACCTAAAAAGCTTGGAAAGAGTTCTCGGATTGATGAGATGGTGTTCGGAGTCGATTGTTGATTATCACAGAAAAGCAGCTCATTTATACATGTTACTGAAACGAAAGAAGTGGGCATGGAAAGAGGAGCACACACAGTATTTAAGTTTGTTGAAGAATGAACTGTGCGAAGACGTTGTATTAAGCCACCCGATACTTAACCAAGCATTCCACCTCGACACAGATGCATCAAGAATAGGAATCGGTTGGATCCTCTATCAAATGAGAGATGATGGCAAACAAATACTCGGTTTTGGAGGAAGAAACTTTAAGCCGTGTGAGTCTAGATACTCGACTACAGAGATCGAAATGTTTGCAATAGTAGACGCTATTAGAAAAGGAAGGTGCCTCATGCGAGGTCACAAAGTCATTGTCAACACAGATCACCAACCTTTAGTGCACTTTCGGAAAATAAAGTTTAGGAATAAGCAACTTTATCGATGGTATTTTGAAATCCAGGACATCGATTTAGAGATAAATTATATTCCCGGAACAAATAATGTCGCTGCTGATGCTTTGTCGCGAATAGACACAAACCAGGGAAGTATATCTGCTAGGAATATTTATTATTTTGCGGGCAACTTGGAGAACGTTACGCCGGAAGAATGGAAGAGATGTCAACAAGAAGACCCGTTGACAAAGAAATATATTGACCGCCTCAGCAGTCAAGAAGGGCTTAGTAGCTCTGCGAGAGAATATTACAGAATAGAGGATGGGATCCTGATGAAGAAGGATGTTCATGTGGAAAACAAATTGAGGATTATGGTTCCAAACTCGTTGGTACCCTTCGTGATGAAGATTCATCATACGGAGCTGGGACATTTTGGATACAAGAGAATGTATTCATTCATTATAAAAAACTTTTTCTGGAAGACCATGAAAATGGATATTAGAAACTTTCTTGAAGATTGTACAACATGTATGAGAAATTAGCCAGACCACTGTTCCCCTTTTATAGACGATGACCATATTTTCTATGTGAAAATTCGGAATTCGATCTTAGTAATGAACCCCCTTATTATCGGATGGTTTGAGGGTTGACAGGAGGAAGTTTTCTTATGCAGATTATAAATTTAGCTTAAATGTTATCTCAACTTTAAAACTTAAGATTAAAAAAGAAATAGCACCAACTGACGAACTAAAATCAATAGGAACTTGATCATTGAAAGTAAAGGCAGTGGGAGGATTTAAAAAGATTAAAATTCAGTTGACGTAGGCTGTGTAGATTACATTCCTACAGATCCAGGTAAAAAATGCAGTTCTTAGAAAAGACACAGGCTGTTTATTTTAAGAGTAGCAAATCGCAAATGTATTTGTTTCAAGCTATCTTTATTATCTATCTTTGCCTGAGTGTGGAACGAAGAATGTGTTGTTGTTTTTTCTAATTTTTCTCTTCATATTCTCTAATTTATTACATTATGTTTTATGTATTTTCTTGCTTGTACATTGTAATTTATCAATTGACTTTATTTGAAAATGGTAAATTCCCTAGTTTGTATTAGATAAAGATAAGCTAGGAAATAGCGGAAATTTAAACATTAGAACGGTCCTTCGTTTATAACCCACTTTTGTTAGTAATTGAGGCAATCTAACGTAACATCAGACACTTCTATTGGTTTCTTTAATGTAGTATCACCGCTTCAAGTGAAAGAAATGACATTGTCACAAACACTATATATCGCCATTTTTAATGGAGTATTTGTTGTGTTTACTTTAGCCGTAAGGAATCTTGTCCGGAACGAAGGAACTTGTGAGAAGGTACCGACAACATAACATTTATTTGTATTCATTAGATATTACGAGACATCTGTTTGCGGATTAAATGTTATTGCTTTGAATGTTTGAATTAAAAAAAATAATTAAAGAATTTGAGTTTGATTTATCTTAAATATATTATATTTATATATAAGCACATTAATGTACCTGCTGTATGTTAATCAGAGATGCGTAGCTAATCTCAGAGACACAGTCTGTGCAATTTTAATACATTTGGTTCATCATCATTTTGTGTACCTTCTTTTTATTTGCTTTATTTGTTGTTCAATTCAGTTCTATCTTTATCATATGGGTTAGTCGTGTAATAGTGATCTGAGTAGTATAATATTATGTATATATCCGAAACCGAATCGTTAAAATTATTAAACATTCATCACTATTCTCTTTGTGAAGTTCATTCACATAATTTCTGTCATCGTCATCTTCTACTTCCTATGCTCTGAAAGAGTAAGTAAGCAAGTATTACCGTAATGCTTCCGCTTGTGTTAAGGAAACTCACCTGAAGACATACGCGTAAACCAGAGATAGACCACCATAAGGTCACTCAAAAATAGCAAAAATGTCAACTGTTAGTAAAATATCTTTGTATAGTAAGTACAAACTAATACGTGTTATCAAGGGTATGAAAATGACACGTATTGGCGTAATGCTTATTTACAAAAGCGTCGAGTCAATAAGCAGAGGACCTTTTAGATCTCATTCTGTCTATACAGCTGTACGTACTTTACAAATCACGTTTTCCTCATAGCAGCAAACCTAACCTTTTGCACGCAGTAATATAACAGTCAAAATACTTTCCCATACACATTTTCACCTTTTATCTCTCTTCATGTAAAATTACTTACTAATATTAATCCATTACTATATATGCGAATTAAGCAAAATTAAATTCGGAACATATTGAAATATTTTAGACGCGAGGAAAGTTTATTTGTTTCTGTTCTCAGTTGAAAATATTAAAAAAAAAGTTTATTACATTAGTTACTAAATGTATATAAATAAAATACTATTTGCATTTATTCACGCAGGGTATCATAATACAAAATTCTACATTTACAAAATAATACACTACAAACAGGTCCTTTGCATCAATAAGTCATCACTGTTCATTAAAACATTAATGTTCACAAATAAACAAAAATTAGTTTTGGGACACCTTTTCTTAACCCTTGATCAACAAATTTAATTCTTTCACTGACGGGCATAGTCCTATTCTTGGAAACATGTTTCATCATGCTATCAGAAATGGATGGTAAACGTAATATGAGTGGATAATTTGGTGTACAAATTATATGGAAGACAAAACTTTAAATATACAAAAGAAAATTTAAAAATATTACTCTTGCATCACATTGCACCACGGTTCCAGTTCATAGCCTTATCGGCTATCTCTCTTACCCTTTTCGCTTCTCTCCACTTTCTAACTTATTGCCTACATTCATGCTCCACTACTGTTGCCCCTCCCCAGTTAACTTCATGACCCGTTTCACTGACGTGCTTGAAAAATAGCATTAGAGTCTCTCCTTAATCTGACATCATCCTTATATTGCTTTAAACTTTTATTTATAACTTTTATTTATTTATTTTGATTTAATTGTTATTTTAGTTTATTTCTTATTTATTCTTCGTATTTTTAATTTGTGAGAAGGCAACGAACTTTATAAATAAATTTACTGAATTTTAAGCTGCTTTGTTTAAACCGGTGTAGCGAGGAACTTGGTTTCGTGAAAATATATTTTTAAGAAGGTGTTTCCGCCAATTATAAGTTAAGAGTTGTTTGTGATCTTGTGGTTCATCAAATTTGACATTTGAAAGACAGGTACGCTCGCTAGGGGAAGGGCAGCGTTACAGGGAAGAAAAGTGAACGTTTAATTAATAGTGACACCTGATTGGTGCAAAGAAAAGACAATCTCCTTTCTTTGTTGATTAAGTATTTTTTTATAATTTCAGTTGTAAAGTGATAAGTGGTATAGTTCCGAAACTGTTACGTTTTATTTTTTGTTTTTAATGAATTTAGCCTTGTCAGGAAGCTGTGTTATTCTTTAAGAAGTTCAAGTATTAAGGAAGATTATGGTGTATTTAGAACAAAAAAAATATAATAATGTTAGATCTGGATAGTATAATTAAGTACGTATGAATCAGTAATTATATGGTTCATATTTCATAAAGATTGAGTATGAAAGGGGGTCACATGTACGTAGAGAATTTTCAAGACGACCCTTATCCAAGCAACAATCTTTTTGTGTTTTTATCAGACTGCCGAGACTTTGGTAGTGGCCATCTTGAATTCAATTACAAAATTCGAAACCGGAATTAGGCCATGAAAAACATGAAATATGGTTAAACTTTGAAGGAGGGAGTAATGTGCTATTTGTTTTCAACCAAACGTTAACACATAAAAAGCTTTCGTGGGATGAATATAACAGACACGTCTTTTAGGAGAAGTCAGAGAACAAACTCTGGAATGTCCTAACGCATGGGGCTTCAGAAAAATCAATTTAAATTATCCTCACATATAGATAAGTCAAGTTGAAGTGAACTTGCGAAGGCCTTTGACGAAAGACAACTATATAGTTATTCTCAATGGGTTGTGTTTACGTACAATTGGTGTAAACGTTTTAGTGTAAAGTGCACGTCAGTTTTTGATGTTGAAGGGGTAAGTTTAATTCTTTCAAGTATACCTATGGAATAGTATCATTGTGTTTCACTCGGAAGCATGAATTAATAGTAGGTGAATAAAACTATTCCAACTTCAGCTGTACGCCACAGCGTAACAGTGAACCAAAATGTACAGCAATTTCAATTTCTTTAAAGTAATCCGAGACCTCTTCTGTTTGACAATAAATTATTTCTTAGTCGTGATAAGAAACTCAATTTAAATAATAGAATGGTTAAGAAAATGATTTTACTTACCATCATCACTTATGGCAGACGACTTTTCAACGGGAGTAGCTGCGACCAGTGCAGTCTGTAACGGAAAAAAAGAACAATACCGCTTTTAAATTCAATTGTAGCTCTTAGTTAAACGGAAAAGTAATACGTTCGCTAAAGATACAGCCATCCAGCACATTAACTACATTTGTGGGCAGACGATTTTACATATGGCTTAGGCCGGGCTCTGTGGCTCAGTTTAGGATAGCAGAGAGAAAAGGATGCAAGAAGGTGTCGACCAGGGCATCAGTTGAAGGTGCCATCGCGGTATTTACCTAGTCTGACTGAGCAAATTGCTGGATAAACTTCAATCAGGATGGTCAGTAGCTGGGTTTTAACCCACAAACACCCGAATGCTTTACCAACTTTCTATGGCTGAGCTATGGTGGCTTGCTAATCTACAAGATGGATACGCATTGCTGTTGACCAAACGCATTTTATAAGTCATTCCTTTCTTTAAAAATATTTACTGAAATTGTTTCATTGAGTCGGTTTCTTGGACATATAAGTGGTCTTTTGAAATAAAAAAATAAATCGTATTTGTTAGTTATTAAGGACCAGGAATGTTATTACGCTTTAATACATCTAACATCTAAAGTTCAATATCTGTGATTTATAGTGACTGACCGGAAGCTTTTTGCTGTCAGCAAAGTGCCAAGGATGAATATTAGAGAAATGTAGTCACTTGAATATTTATTTAATTGTGGAGAAATAAGAATGAGGACGTTTAGATAACATGAGTGCAGACCAGATAGAAGCAGATTTTACCTTAATCAATTGGAAGATACGAAGAAGGTTACGGAAAGTATATTAAATGTTACAGAGTCCCAATTTGTTAGAAGATTTCAATACCAGTTCTTTGGGAGAGGTCAATTTAAATATTTTTGTCATAGTTTCGACTTTCGAGAAGTTCGGTTTGAGAAACCTCGAGACGTGGGAATTTCCTGGAAATGGGAAACTCTCGAAATTTGGTATATACTAACAAGTTCTCCCGTTCCGAAATTTTCTCTAATTTTGTGAAATTTTTCCTTTTCCTTCCTAGACGCGTCGCATGAGGAATAATATTCTTCCCACCTACTTTGCACCAATACTTGAAAGTAACAGATGTTCAGAAGCTGCTGGTTTCGTGTAATATAACAATTCGATTCTATATATCGTATTAAGATGAAGTATGCGTGCGATTTCCCAATCTTATTAAACGTTGATTTTTTTTTCAAAGATGATTGCAAGTTAACGCAAATGTTTACGGAGTTTTGTTTGACAATTTACTAATAAAAACGTTGGTGTTGAAGAAGCAAGTTCGATATTCTACCATGACATTATTGTGGAACAATATATTGTCGAGAAAGTCTGCACATAAACCATAAATTAACAAGTATGGTAGTTAATATTCCAAAATCGATATCATTCATCATTGAAATAGCAAACAGAATAGAAATATCTACAAACACATCCAATATCTTCTTTGCATTTTCACACTTTCTGAATAATGGAATAAATATACGCTGTTCAAATAATGGTCGACATGCAGAGAGAAAGACGAAATAAAAATTGAGTTTTAATTCAATATTTTAAGACTATTGGGTATAGAATATAATTATATGTAGGGCGTAGACAATTGTAAATTACCATCAATCTAATTTAACTGTGAAGGAAATTTTGACGATAGTGGTAAGGTGCCAGTGTGCTGATAATACAATTTTACTTTTCTTGTAATTGTGTGTATTTTACACAACGATGTGTAGGTGGAGAAATAATTTTTGTGAACGATTTTTTTTTTGGAAGCATATGCATAATCTTACCATTATGTTCTGGTTTGACCAAAACGTTTCCGGTTTGAAAGAAAGGGAAACATAGATAAACAAGAATGAAATCTTGAAGCTGCGATTAGACTATAAGGCAGGGGTCCTTAAACTGCTGTGTTGCTGTCAGGACGCGGGTGATTTTCTACAACAAATAGAACTGTAAAGTCTGAGAATTGTTGGAGTAATACGTGACATAATTTTAAAAAATCAAAGTAATAGGTCAGCCAACATGAAAAGTAAGTTAGGCATATGTAAATAATCATAACTGTCAGTGTAAATGAAAAGTGTATCTATTCAAACTATTGGAACATAAAGTAACTGATAAACAAATATTACTAAAATATGGGGTAAGAGAAGATGCTTACCAGAGCTAGGAAGCCGAACAGTAGAAACATAAGCTTCAGTGCCATTCTGCCAACCTTCTTGCCGCAATCAAATTGCAACGATGTAGGTTTTAATATTGAATCAGCGTTCATATATATATACACGATCTATGAATAAGTCTATTTATCTTTATCCTTTATCACTTGAAGGAAGAAATGTCATTATAAAACCAGCTATACACTATATTTTTCTCACGTGGAATGGTATAAAAAAGGGAAACGTCTCGTGTGGAAATGTATTATATAATATTCGAACATATTTTATTATAGTCTACCCAATTCTATACCGCATTCCAGTTACGAGAAAAAAATAGAACTTGCTTCATTGATATTCTTCCGCTTAGTTGTTCACAAGGTCATTTTTAGAATTTCGATGTCAGAAGATTTCTACTGTTTGCCAAATACACGCAATGGGTTTCCTCTATATTTCACATAAATTATATTCTGTCAAGGACTACGGTTTCTGATTCTAGAGATAAATAACTCTATCCTGTTTGCACTGGAAGCCAAATGTTGCTTGTTTATTGGTCGAAATCTCCACTTACGTGGCTTATGGTGATTTTCATCTAGCTACCATTATAATCGGTATAGCAGTATTGCTTCATTTGAATCGTGCGAGTTTTTTTTAAAGGAAACTTGAAGTATTATTTTTATGTTTATATGTATTTGATTTAAATTTATAAGCCAGCAGCAGTTACGGCGGAAGCCCGTCGTGAATTTGAGGGATAACATCCCTCGGCGAGCACTTTCAGAAGCTATGGTAGGAGGAGGTAGCTACCTTTATCTAGACACCATACTTCCACTAGGCTGGTGAAACTGAGAGAAAGACCTGTCTTTGTTTGTACGACCCAGTAGTAGAAATCGAACTTAAGTTCCTTCCCAATGCCTATCCAAAGTTGCTAAGCCTAACAACTAGATTATGGGTTCTGGGTAGGATATGTTTTGATCCTACGGATTACCTTTGTATTTCTCGCCGGTACATATAACGGGCCTCGTTATTTTCTATGTAGCTAAGGCAAACGTTTTAGCATTCCAGCAAACGTCTCATAAGCAAATCTCACTGACCTGTGGTGATTGCTAGGAATATGGACCAGTTATTACTTCTAAACATGCTAGTATTTTTGATTAAGGTTTCCCGTGACTCGTTTCGCTAGGGGACTATCTTAAACGCTTGTCACTGCAATATCGAAAACCACATTTGTAAAAGCTTAAAGTAGTACTTGATGTAAAGAACAGAGTATGTTCGATTGTAAGCATGATTCTTAATATGTAAAACGCTGTCGCGGCGCCGTTTAAAAAAATTGAATTTGTAACACTGTGTGTACTTTGATGTTACTCTATTGGATATTTCCTGCAATCTTAACTACCCATTTTGGATAGTTCTTTCGTCAGTCTCTCTCTGTAGGCAAGTATTAGTTTCGTACTTAGGAAGGAGGCACTAACTGCTTGAATTGCCCTCATTTTCCTTGGTAAATGTATTTCCAAGGCACACACCCCCTCAAACTTTAAATAAAGTAGCACGCAAATGCTTGTCAGACTGGAATTATAACTTAAGAGACTTGATTTTTCTTTTATATCTGAAAATCACAACAGCTAATTAATACAAAGTACGATACAGAAAGAAGTTGTTTATTAAAAGTTTACTTCTAATGTCTTCACAGCAGTTTAAATTACGTCCCCAGAAGAAAAGAAGATGGAAATAAATCCGTCAAGGTGTTAATTTAAGTTACTACATCAACATTTTATTGGTGGTGCTGAAGGATAAAATACAGTAATAAAGTTTATTTAGGCTAGTAGAGTGTCCAGTTTCGAATCTGAGAAACACTGAGTTCCCAATTTCCTTTTGTTTCACTATCCGAGTTGTCAATTTCGTGTTTTGTCGCTAGTATAAGAGACATTACTTACATCACGACACTTATTCCTTTTGACTTTATCTGTAGGGATAATCATGATTTAACAGTACAAAATACATGGCACACTTCCTTTCAAGCTAAGAATAACAATTTAAGTCTGCTGAAATGTCACAGTAGACACAATTCACTGTGCTGATGCTGACTACCAATAACGTTTTCTTTGAGAAATACACGCTTGTGGTGGTACTCCTATGCACGTAAGTCGAAGGATTTACCTGTTGCTTTTGACATTTACTTTTTTAAATTGTATACCCTAAATTATTTATGATGGTACAATGTTTTAAGACATTTTTACGGTTTGTAAATATTTGGCAAAGAAGTTTCAGGAAAACGTTTTATGTACTGCCATATGGTGCTAATACTTATTAACTGGAGTGCTTCCAAATGAGATAACAAAGGGTAAATGTGCCTGTGATATGGCACCTGAACACTGCTATATGTAGAATAAGGACCTTCATAAGAATATTGCTTGACAAAAGGGTTTTGATAATATGTAGATTGAATATACAGTATAACCCTTGGCAACTTAGTTAGATAAGAGATTCATGATGTTAGGTGCTCATACTGTTCACGACCATAATATATATTACAATTCCAAGAAATGTAATGACATGGTGACAACTTGTTACTACTGTATATATGTATCGGAAGTGTTCTCACATTCATCCAGACACCGATGTGTTGTGTCCAGTATGTCATGTTTTGAACAACGCAACGTAGAACAGAGTATCGGCCAGGTGGGACACTCGTTATATTTAGCCGATCATATACAGCCAATTTCAAAAATAAGTCTAGGTTTGAACGCTAAGAAATAATAGTTCTTTCCTCCAAGATTATTGTTCCCTTGTAGACCTAATAGTTTGACAACCACCATGACAGTAGAAATATACGCCAAAGCATGGTATGCCCGAATATTCCTCCATTTTGGAGCAAGAAAGAATTGATTTGTTCAGTTTCATGTAGAGAACCACGAGATAGATGGGCAAAAATCAAATTCTAGACTTATTCAAACACACACACACAGAGAGAGAGAAAGTATGGAAGAAGACGAGGAAAGAGCGAAAAGAGATAAAGAAAAATTGCGCAAGATATGGATATAAATGACATTTTAACGCTTATGAATACACAGTCCCCGTCTCTCTCTGTCTTGTGTTTTTCTCCTTGTGCGGGATAAATCTCTTCCAGTAGAAATCACGAACATCATTTATAGAGCTTAATTCCTAGAAGAAAATATTTGGAAAGCCGCTCGTAGAATCGATCCAAAGATCTTGCGAATGAGAGTCTGACAAGTGGACCACTTAGCTATACTACAATAACTAACGTGTTGTTAAATCAGCCGATAAATTCGCTACTCCCAGCAGTTTATTTATATATATCCTAGATTTTAGAATTATCTTTTAAGAAATAAAATCTCAATTGCTGGCTGGGGCCTTATTCGCCAATCCCAACCGGTAAGAATAAAAGGAAATTCATTAGAAATTCTGCGTTCAAAGTGATTTTGGCAGAAGTGGGTCATGTAAACGGTTGGGGATTGAAATACAGCACTGAAGGCACCAATTTCCAGCTGCCTAGCGTGGCGTATTGGTAGGATACTGGCTCACGAAATA
>JAGDQP010019998.1:21164-33989 GCA_022664845.1 Lepisma saccharinum | reverse complement strand
CAAATCAAAGTATTGTTATTATTAAGATGAAAACATGTAAAACTTTTGTGAAACAAAATCATTGACGTATACACATACATTTTAATGAACTTTATTTGCAACCAGATTGAACACTGTATTAAAAATAAAGACTAAAAGTAAGTTGGAATGCCAACTTGTAAAATGTATATGAATAAAATACAATACAGAACAGATTTTAAACTTACATTTTATTTTGTTTAAGTACTACGAAAACCGTATGGAGCTGTTAGATAATTTTAAGTACTGGACGGATATAATCTACGACGCTTGTGATCCTGAACGACAGCATGTCTCTTTGTTTGTGTTTTACACAAGGCACAATAGTCTGGCTTTCTAAGAATATGATTTGTTTATTTGATACTTTTCTGCTACTAAATCATACAAATGTTGAAAAGTTATGATTTTACACGTTCGTTGATTCAAGGTAATTCCTCGAATTTTAATGACATGTTCAATTTTACCCGTAGCTATTTCCTCTAGCTGTTAACTCTAATGCTTTGCCCCCGCTCCAATAAACATTTTGCGAACCCGTATTTCCCATCCTGGGGGAATTTCATTTTTTAATTTACCAAGATAACCACCTATAGGAGGCAGTTACGCTTCATCACGTCGTCTAACATATATAATACTATCAGTATCACAATACAAAAGACGCTCTATACCAACAGTAATCATGGCCTCATACAAATGCAGTCCCACTCGTGATGAAAGAAAGGCAGCAATAAGAACATTGCTGAATGCATAAGGTGTCTTTTCATTTTCATAATCATTGTATGAGACAAGGAGTTTACTGCTTGTATGATGAACATATATTTACAAATGGGAAGAATATGCAATTTCATTAAATTCTTTTGTCGCATTAACAACCTTTGTTTTGTGGAGGTCGCATCTTTGCCGTCATTCGACCAAACAATGAGTTCAAAAATATTTTAGAAATACAGCGTAGTACTTTATGTTTCTGGATTTTATCATATTCGAGATCAATGCCTTCATGGTTAAATAATCTGTAATTTACTGCCAATGCATTCAGTGCACCCTCCTTTAAATGCTTCTTTAGTACATAATGGTTCTTCAATATTACTACAATGTTCTTGAAGAAAAAATGAGTTACCAGAGATGCTTTTTAACTTCTTTTTGTCATTCACATTCCCATATGGAAACAACTTTAACTTTACAAGAATTTTGTAAAATCTGCTCTCTTGCCATAGTTTGGTCATATCTGTCATCTAAACTGCGCCCTTCCCTGTCTAAAGGCTGCTTTCTAAGTTTGGTAATACAACGGGGTCCATGATAGTAATAGTCATAGTATTCGTAGGCTGTACGAGTATTTTTATCGTAGCCATTCAGTTTGAAATGTTTAAATTGAGCTTCCCCGCCTTTGTTCATAGCCTTGTAATTTCACGTTATGTTTCAACTCCATATACAGAAACCAAAGTTTGGCTTGTTTCCTTTCATTTGTACCATGATGAAATCCTAGCGGCGGTATAATTGGAATGGTGTTTTCTTCTAGATAGCATGAATGAAAGCGTTCCATCGAACTTGCAGTTATTGTGGAGATATGAAGAAAGCATTGAAGTCCGTTTGTTTTAGCTTCAATGAGATTTGAAAATCGAGTGAGACTCAGAGTTAAAATATGAATGTTGTTTGATAGTATTGTAACAATTCATGCTGGGAATCAAATGTCTTTAGTTTCCTAAAGACTGAAGACTCAAATACTAGACATAATTCCTCCATGGCAATTCTTTACTTTCCAGGCTTTTGAAAAATCCGTAATACCCTAGATCAATAATTTCTTGAGTACTGATAGAAGTTTGCAACACACGTCCTTCGTCATTTTAAAAGTAGTATAACACATAACCAAGTAACTCGTTAGGATCAGTTTATTCAGGTTGAGATCCTAACATTTTATAATAACACAGCACTCCAACATTCAAGAACAGCCTGACTGTCCTCAGCCCTGAATTTCTTCCGTCGCAAGCAAAAGATCAATAGAGTTATTCATGACGAAAGCGAACAAACTTTTCACAGCAGGGTAAACGAGATGTTTGTTTGTACGCTTCAAGATGAGTACAAACAGCACTGCAAATGCATTTAATGATAGTTGCATCACAATCGTTTTCGAAAAACTGTGAAGTGATAGCAAACGAAGTAGCCTTTGCTGAACAGCTGCGCATTTGTTTCATCTAATAAAATTATTTCAGAAAGAAATTTTACGGGGCGTTGCTATAATAAAGTTCACAGGTAGGACGACCACTCCATCCGATATTTCCTTATCGATTTTTAATTTTTCATACAACAGTTAAGGGAAGCTTACATATTCACTATTCCAAAGGTGAACTGGAAGTAATCGATAGCAAAGACCAATCGATTTCCCGTAAACAATTAAGAATATGAAAAATTGGTTTCGTAATATTATAATGAAACATTTTAAGTAAACGATTTGAAAAACCCTCACTGTAATCACAAAAACCGAAACATGTATTTAAAACATCGTTTCAAGAAAAAAGACTTGACACTGCAGAGTATGAAAACAAAAGCTTACTACAAAAAATGCCGTAACAAAGGTTGCAATTACTTTTGGGGAAAGAAAAAACAAAAAGTAACAACAAACATTGAATGTAGTGCTATAAAAACATTTTTGTTGTCACACACGCGAAATGTTTAAAATTAAGTTACATTGTCGCAAAACTTTTTAACAGAAGGGTAACATGCAGTGCAGCAAAAACAACATTTTCATGGCCTACAAAACTATTTTCAAAATAGTTAAATCGTATAGAAAGATTTCATAAACGACATTGTCAGAAAACTTTTTTAAACAACAGGTTGACATCCAATGCAACAAAAACATGTTCATGATCTACAAAAAATTCGACATGCAATGTAACATCAAAAACTTTGTTATGCAGAAAAGTTTTTCTACAAATATTCTGTCATAAAACATTCTATAAAAATTCTTAACATAAAATAAAAACTGTTTAGAAAAAAATACAGCAAAAGAACAGCATTACAAAGTAAAAATCATTTCATACTTTCAAATAATAAATTATTGTCAAGGAAAACACAAATTTGTAATTTATGAAATACATAAACAAGCAAGCATACTTTGTAAAAAAGTATCTAAAAAATATATATTTGCAATATATAATTGTAAACAATAACAGATTTCTCATCTTAGGTTACGTTTCTCTATTCTAACATTGAACAAAGGAGCAAGCGACTGAGTGAAATTGTTTTTCCAACAGTATGCGTTAAAGGAACAGATTCCCCACCCCACTACAACCCTAGTGTGTAAATAGACAGAAAAATACTATAATACGGAGTGCAAAAACAGGATAATTTTAATATTTTTTAAAATTAATGAAGATGGAAAGATTGCAATACTTAATCATCAGAGAAATAAAAAATACATATTACACTTAAAAATGTATTATCCATGGTATATTGACCCAAAAATATAATAATAGAGAGTACCATAAATAATAAAGATGGTAGTTAGCAACACTTCATTTTCATAGAGGTCACATATGAGAATGTATTATCTTATTTTTCTTTCTATTTGCCTACTAGAGTTGTAGTGGGATGGGGAATCAGTATTGGATTAACACAGTGTTGGAAAAACAATTTAAAGGTTCAAGGTTACAATATAATAACGTAACATCAATGAGAAATCTGTTATTGTTTACAATTCTATTTTGTAAGTACAGTTTGTGCTTTGAGAAACTTTTTACAAAGTATGCATCCATGTTTGTGTGCACTTCTTAATTACAACTTTTTGTTTTGCATGACAGAAAGTTGTATCTGAAAGTATGAAATCATTTTTACATTTTGTGTTGCACGGGTTTTTCGTTGCATGTAAATATCTTTTCTAAACATTTTTATGTTAAGGATTTTTCTAAAATGTTTGAATACAGAATATTTGTAGAAAGACTTTTCTTCATAACAAAGTTTTTGATGTTAGATTGCACTTCTAAATTGTTTTCTAGGTCATGAAAAAGTATTTATAGCACTCCATGTTACTCGTTTGTTTAAAAACTTTTTTGACAACGACATACCGTCGTCAGAACTGCAATACCACCCAAGTGCCATCTTTTTACATTTCATTTTTTCTTTCAGTTTATAGTTCTGTGTACTGTGCATACAGTAGAAAAATTTCATGTGGAAATAACTTCTACTTTTTAAGATACAGCAACTTTTCAGTTCCTAAATTGTATTCCATACTGTACTCCTGAAACCGATTTGCTGGGCTTCCGAAAAATTCATACTTCGCAGTTCCGACGATATTATATTGAATCTTTTTTGTACAATGTAACTTTTTTATTTTGAAAATAGTTTGGCACGACAAGAAAAAGTTTTCTCTCAAATTGCATGTAACTTTTTTGTAAAAAGAAGTTTGTGAAAATGAAATTCCAGTTTTAAACTTTTACGTGTGACAAGAAAAAGTTTTTGTGTCGCACTATATGTCAATGTCTGTTGTTATATTACATGATTATTTATGCTTTTTCTTTTCGTAAAAGTAATTGCAACCTTTTTTGCGGCAATTATTTTTACTTGTGTTAAATTTATGTTTCCATATTTTGCAATGTCAAGTGTTTTTCTTTTCCTGAAAGGATATTTTAAATATATGTTTCAGTCTTTGTGATTACACTTATGGTTTTAGAAACTGAAATATATTATTGCTCTTGGGTATTACCGATTTTCCAAAAGCCTAGAAAGTAAAGAACTAGCATGGAGTAATTATTGTGAGTTCTTACCAAATCAAGAACGATTTATTACACCAGACGCTGTCGAATTATTAAATTTGGATAAGTGGCTTAGATTATGTTATTAGACTTAAATGGTGTTGATGTGTGCAGTGAGGTGGACGGTGACAGTATAACCAAGGAATGCACATGAATAATGATTATGTGTATAGTGAAGTGGATAGTAACAGTATCATTGACAGTGACTTTCCAATGGAAATTGATAAAAATATTGGCATAAAGCAGTGGATGCAGGAACATATTGATTATGATGTATGGTGAAGGACTCCAGCCACAATTTGAAATTGTAAGTGAACGACCAAAAACATATCCTAATCATCCCGTACGTATTATTACTACCAAGTAATTGGTAACGTAAATTCGTGATCCTGAAGAGTATGTAACCTAGTTTTTTAAGTTTGCCCTGGAAAATTTACTACAGGATGTCAACCCAGCAGGTAAAGTAGTTTTAGTATTGATAGTTCAAAGTGTCAAGTAGGAAAGCCGATATACACACCACAGCATTTTACTGTGGAAAATATTATGCGAAAAAAATTGAAATGCACTAAACTCAAATAAGGAGTTCTTATTAGGTGAAAATGTGACACTTAAGGTTGATACCACCGAACCCCTTCGAGGGCAGGAACGACGCAGTAACTAAAAGTATCTGACATTTGCAGTCTTTTTACAAAAATATATGATTGCTATTGATACAGTTCCTGACTGTCTTTCACGAACATTAGCATTAGTAAAACAACGTGTAAATAAACAATTTGATGGGGCTGATATATGAAAACCCGTCCTGAAAACTGGTGAACTAATACAGCCGAAGTGTGTTATTATGCGCGGGTAGATTTGGGAAGTAACAGTGGGAGTAGCTTGGATGATGTATACAAATTTCAGAAGTGTTTTGGAAATGAATATCAAATTATCGTGTATGGTCGTGTCTCAAAACACGCTAGCACAAGAAAATGTACGTGCGTCCAACAACAAAGAGAAGAATCCTTTTAAGGTATGAAAATAATCACTATGATGTAATTAACAAGATTACTGCATTGTAGGAAGTAAATGGTATTGCGATTACTGTCTCAATCCGTATACAGAGTGACGATTTCATACATGTGAATATATTTGTAAACAATTCGAGACGTATCATCCTGACACTGAAAGTAATGAACAAACAAAACTTCATTGTGGCAAGTGCAATCGTACTTTTGTAAATCAGACATGTTTAACAGACATGAAACAAAGGCAAAACGTAAATCTATAAGTAATCATGTTTAATTGTGTTCTCAGTGTGGTGTAAAACTTGATTGGCGTAGCAGACAAACAAAACTTATTTGCGGTGAACATTTTTGTACAATGTGTGCAGAAACATACATGTGTTATGTCAAACCAAGTAATCCTAAAAGGGTAGAAAATTTCTTGTATCTTATCTTTGACATTCAGACTGCGATTGGATAAGAATGTCAAGGGGAAACATGAATATCAAGATACTTCAATTTGTGTGACGCACCGTTGTTATCAATGCAAAGATTTTCATGCTGATTGTTATAGATGCAATGTTTGTGGCAATGTTGACGGTGTTAGGGATTTTGTATTTTATACTATGGAAACATTCATTAATCATGTCTTGAAACAAAGTCCCAAGTTTACAAAAGTGGTAGCCTTTGCAAATAACGCACATGGATTTCGCACTTTATGCAATTAACAATTAATAATACTGTATTCAAAGACACGTTCCAATTTATGGAGGTTCGATTAGCTGATTTTCCTGTTTTTTTTTGTCTAGATAAATTTCTTAAGAAAGGTGATTTTCCACATTTGTTTAATATACCACAATACCAGAACTATGTGGATTTGTATCCTAAACTTGAATTTTACGATATTGAGAGCAAATCCTAAAAAGATGCAGAAGCCATTGCTCTTTGGCATGCAGAATATGTCGAAAGTAAAGACATTTGATTCCCAGCATGATATGTTACAATATTGTCAAAACGACATTCGTATTTTAACTCTCAGTCTCATTCGATTTTCAAATCTCATTTAAACGGACTTAAATGTTTTTTTCACAGCTGCAAGTTGCATTGAATGTTTTCATTCATGATATCGTATAGATAATACTATTCCATTTATACAGTTCCTAGGATTTTATCATGGTACAAATCGAACCAAGCAAGAGAAACTTTGCCATCTGTATATAGAGTTAAAAAATAACGTGAAATTAGGCCATTAACGAGACGGGGCAGCTCAAATTAAACATTTCAAACTGGATGGCTAAAAAAATACTCGGACAGCTTACGAGTACTATGGCTATTTTCATCGTGGTCACGGTTGTATTACCTGAATTAAATAGCAGCCTTTAGAAAGAGAAGGACGCAGGGTAGATGACAGATATAACGGAACTATGGCAAGAAACCAGAGTTTTTGTTTCACATTTCATGTAAAGTTAAAGTTGTTTCCATATGGGAATGTGAATAACAAAAAGAAGTTAAAAGATCTCTGGAAATTGAAACCTTTCTTCAAGAACATTGTTGTAATATTGAAGAACCATTACGTCCTAAAGACGCATTTAAAGGAGGGCGCACTGAACGCTTTTAAGCCGGGTACAAATGCACGGAAAGCGAGATATTACAATATTCAAATTTTTACTTCCTTGGCTACAAAATCACAACCAGTTGGTTCTGTAATCATTCATAAGAGGATAAACATGCCGGATCCAAGTCAAGGCCATGGTGTTGTCTTTTGTAAGGTACAGCCATTCCACCTTTACCTTATAATGCGCATAATAGACTATTATTAGGTCTTCGTAGAACTTGTATTGATGAATTACATACAGGCAATTGTACACATACAGACGAGAACGTACCATGAAAGGTGTTTTTGCTTGTCAGCGCTCCATGCCTCCTTACAAAAACGCATTCACCTTAAAAAACGCAATGTCATTCACCATCCATGTAAAAGCTGGGAAATACAAAGACAGAAGATTTGTTTAACCCTTATTTAAATACGTTTCTAAAATATGAAGTAAGAAGGCTCTTGATTTCCCGGAAAGTGTCTCACTGAAGAACATAAATATTACTGATTATTCTAAGCATGAGGACATTGATCTCGAATATAAAATCTAGAAACATGAGAGACCACGATACATTTCCCAAAATATTTTTAAACTCATTATTCAGGAAGTGGGGGCAAAATGTGACCTACTAAAAACATTGTCAGCACAACAGGAATTTATTAAAACTGCACATTTTTACAGTTGTAAATACAGCATGTTAACCTTATAAGAAGTTGTCTCATATCCTGATTTTGAAAATGAAAAGACACCTTATACTACCAGCAATGTCGTCATCGCTGTCTTTATTTCATCATAAGCAAGACTGCGTTTGTATGAGGCGATGAGCACAGTCGGTATTGGCCTTCTCTTGTATTGTGATACTGATAGTTATATATGTTAGACGTCGTAATGATGCACGATTGCTACCTATAAGTGATTATCTTGATTAATTAAAAAATGCAATTCCTCCAGGCTGGCAAATGCAAATATTTATTGCAGCGGGGGGGGCAAAGCATTAAATTTTTCAGCTACAAGAAATAGCTACAGGTAAAATTCAACATGTCATTAAAATTCGAGAAATTACCTTGAATCAACGATCGTGTAAGGACAAAATTTTTAAACGTATGTATGATTTAGATAAATAATAGTATGAAAGTAAACAAATCTATATTCCAAATAATATTCTTAGAAACCCAGACTATCGTGTCGTGTAAAACACAAACAAAAAGCAAACAAACAACAGGAAAACACAAGCTTCAACATCACAAGCTTCGGAGATTTAATCCGTCCAGCACTGAAAATTATCTAACAGTTACATACGAATTTAGTAGTAATTTATCAAAATAAGACTTAAGTTTTTGTTTGTATTGCATTTTATTCATATACGTTTTACAAGTTGGCATTCCAAAAGACTTATTGTCCTTATTTTTAAAACAGTGTTCAATCTGGTTTATAAATAAAGTTCATTGCAACGTCAGTGATTTTTTTTCACAAAACTAGTACAGTTGTTTTCTTAATCTTAATAATCAATACTTTGATTTGTATCCTGCAATGTACAGTGTCTGTGACCTGACATTGATACTTTTTCATTATGTAGTGAAAGTGTACATTCAATATTTTTATAGAACACTGTTTCAATCAATCAAAATACTTTAATTATAGGAAAGAAAAATGTATCCAACATGTTTGCTCACAAGTTGTTTGTATCATTTCACTTTTTATTACAATGTTTCATTCTATAAAGAAAAATGTATCCTGTCAGTTTAAGTACAATCTTTTTTATCTGTTGCAGTATCGTTTGTCTGTTAAATGTTTATAAAATAATACGAGTAAATTTTATGTGTTTACAAAACAAAACTATGAATAGTTGTAAAATCATTGTATCTTTGTTTTCATGATGCACAATAAAATGATTCTTCAATGCAATCTGTGTTTGCTTTATTTCGAAATCCTTAACGACGGCAAATAAAACATCCATCGTTTCAGTTCTTTTTCAAACACAAAGGTATTCACATTCTCCAAGTACTGCTCCTTTGATAATTATTTCTAAATATGCGTTCAAAATCTTTCCTATTGTAATGTCTTTATCTTTATGATTTTGTATAAATGTTTCGTAAATTTCATTATAGGTAGTAAAATCAACTAACATTTTTATATTTTTATTCAACAATTGGTCGACCAGCTTAATACATTCATTCATCTACTAATAAAATAAAGGCAGTGTAAACATAACCAAGGAAAACTCGGGGTCCACTGTCTTATACTACTGAAAATACAATCAGGGGTAATCTCCAAAGCGGAACAATTGCACATAGCCATCGCTGGAGGTTTCAAAATCAAGTAGGTTCGACTCCAGACATTTAATGTTTTTACGCTGTAACGAATCAAAATGTGTTTTCTCGTAAGTTGTGCAATTTATGTATACAATAAAGTCACAACAAAGACTAATGTTTTAAAACAGATCTGGAAACTCAAATACCATAAATGTTTCATGAATGACGTATTTATTTTAATTCATTTGCTTTTACAGTGCTATCCATCCTTGGATGGCTTCAGTACAGTCAGCAAATACTTTATGTGGCACAAGCAACTGTCTTAATTATTAAATGAATCAAAGTGCGAAACAGTTCCAATGATAAGATGACTATTCCCCTTGTCATTAGTATGCTATTTACTAATCTGTTCTAAAATATAATAACTGTGCAATATTATAAAATTATTCCAAGTTTGTAATATTTTATGTGATTGAAACCATTACACGTCATTATGCCTTATGCCCTAAAGACACATTCGACTGTTTCTATGGAAACTTGGTTCAAGTGTTGTCTGTTCATCTGTTACCATCTGCATGCTAAAATTTCATTTGTGGACTACTTCAGTATATTAAACTCTTGTAGCATTTCTTGTGTATAACAAGGGTTATTCGATTTCTCTATGATCCTATATCAGGGTTTCATGTCATATTCAAAGATGCTCTTAATTATTTGCTCGTAATGCCAGTCCAAATTTATGATAAAAACACTACATATTCAATTCCTCAGAAATACAAAAGGACCTAGTAGACGGCCAAACGTGTGTTAGTTGTAACTCAAAGTAAGCCACGTTTCGATTCGGAGGTCAAACCAAAATAAGTGCATTTCCCAGCTTCAGGAACCATTATATGCCACATTAGTTTGAATAAAATATAACAAGCAGCCTAGTAGGTGGCCAAATGCATGTTAGCAGTAACTCAATGGAAGCCATGCTTCAATTCAAAGGTCAAACAAAAATAAGCTCGTTTCTTAGCTTGACAAATCAATAGATGCTACATTCACGTTGCTCCTCGCAAATATGGCCTGGGATCGCATTCCAGTACGTAATTTTCTCCCGGTACATGGTTCCGGCGCCACCATTATGTACTGCGACGGGGCTTAGTCCATAATATGATTCCTTTCTTAAAGTAGCATCTCCAACTTTTTATTCAACAAAGCTACCACTCAAGCCATTTATATTTAAAACAAACACAAGTAAATTTCAGTTCATACAGCCTCTGTAACCATCACCACTACACCACATCACACTCATTGCATTCGAATCATATTTAATCCTTCACGAATCACACATTACCAGTAGCATCTTTAAAACTTATTCACAAGAAAACGTTACTTCAATTCAGGTTTACGTTTATAGATACTTTTCATAATTTGCCATTCCTTTCGGAAGCTCGTCAGTTTAATTCTAGTGAAAATGACATTTTATTCAGTACAATAGATTCTTCTTTTTGTCTGAGTTTCTGTATATTTCAGTACGAACTTATATTCAACGGTTCTGCAATTTACCAATGTTTCAAAAGCCTGTATGTTCAATTCCAGTCAAAAGCTCATTTTATTACGCAAAATCAATAATTATTTTTTTCTCAATCAAACAGCAGCCTTACCAAAGTTCAAACCTACGTGTCTCCACTCGCAAAATAAAATAATAACCTGTGATCTATATTTTCATCTGTCATTTTCCCATGACTTGTATAATCAACAATTTATATTACGTATTCTTCTTATCTCGCAATCTTCATAAACAAAATAACAAACAAATATCAGTTACATGTATTCTAATTCCCGTTTTTATCCTCTCGGCGTTCTCTCCTTTTTTATCCTCTTTCAAAAGTTCTTCTTCCCTCAGAGGGTATACGAAATTATGTGCAGAAGGAGGTGGTGGGAAGAGAACGAGGTACGGTATACGTATGTTCGTTGACAACAAAGGATCACTAAGGAAAGTGGCAGGAGGAGGAGATTAATTAACTCCGTATGCGAATGTTGGTCTACAGCAAAGGTTGCAAGCAGCGGGGCGGGGTAGGGAGCGGAGTTTTTAATTAACTCGGTATGTGTTTTGCTGAAAAAAATAGCGGTATGCGTTCCTCTGCCGACAGCAAGTGATTAGCGATATGCAAACGTCTCTCGATAGAAAAGATTGCCAGCAGCAGGAACGTGGCATCTGTCAATTCCCGGTATGCATTGGTCTGGAGGTTCTACTTTTTGGTGGGCCGCTTCTGCCCCGCAAGCGAAAGAACAAAAAAGGTGTTCCATCCTTCTGATCTTTCTTACTTAGGTAAGCGAGACGACATGGCGACGATTTATAGAATGCAACAGGCTTTCTTCTTTTCTCTTGTTTTTAATCTTTTTAGTTGTGACAAGCAAAAGGATAAAAGCATCACACGAATTGATTGAAGTCTTTTATTTCCGTCATTCAAGTACATGTTTTAACAATATTTATAGTAAATTATTGAATTATAATGCTGTTTACATACATATTCAGTATGTTGTTATTGCACACAAAGGCTTAATACCATACAGAAATTGTAATCAAGATCAACTGCCAGAAATATATTGCATTAATTACATTTTTAACCAATTAACAACTACTATTCTTACGTTATACATTTAATGATCTTGCTAAATGAGAAATAATTACTTAAATAATATTTTATAATATATATTGTGTAAAGGAACTTACTGGCAGGGCTAAAATTATACCCTGATGCACGAGACAAACCCAGAGTAGTTTTAAAAAATGATATTGACCGTGGGGCGTCCTCTATGTGTAGAAGTCAGAGTTTCTCGCTAGTTACCTACTATGCCCCTTCACCTTTATTCCTCATCGAAATGGGCGTCTCCTTCTCTATCAACAAAACGGACAAATTACTATGGTGAATTTAATAATAATAACTATTTTCTTACAGTATTGAAGTATTCAATACGGTAATTACAGTACAATTTCCATCCCTGTATCTTTGATTTCTCGTCATCACTAACCTTAGATTTTTTGCTCCGTGCTAGCATGTAGCAGAGGACAACATTTAAAGTATTTGCTTCTCCCGTCACTTGCACTTACCGTGATGCAAAATCTCCCCCCCCCCCCCAACTACCTTTTTGTATTTTTTTGCGATTTGCCTTTCGGGATTAAGGAGATCAAGCTCTTTGCCGACTGTTGTTAGCTTGGTCTAATGAATAACGTATCGGAAAGCTGATCCTG
>JAGDQP010019998.1:0-21064 GCA_022664845.1 Lepisma saccharinum | reverse complement strand
TTGACGACTGTTGTTAGCTTGGTCTAATGAATAATGTATCGGAAAGCTGATCCTGAGGTCCTGGGATCGAATTCTGGCGTGGTTATATTTACATTTTTCAAATAAAAATGTTTTTTTTTCTTTCTTATGTATATACAGATTATAAGAAATTTAAGTGACCAAGGGCACGTGTAGGTTAGGTAAGTCAGGTTCGGTAGGTTTTTTTATTGCACACGCGAATGGAAAAAAAGATAGTTTGGGAAAATACCAAAACGTGGTTGGAAAAGAAACTTGCTGCCGTAACTACTCCATACAAAGGCAGGCAGCAATTTCATGAAAAGAAGCCATGGTGGTATTTTATCCGAAAGCCTCGTTCCCATTCCACACACAACGATGTGTGTGTTATAGAATTCAGCTTTCTGTCCCTGACTCCGATAAAAAGAATCGAAGCTTTGCCGGGTTTGGAAAATACATCTAAAATAAAATAATTCTGCAAATATATTCCGTATGGACTGTTACACTTTCATGTAAATTAACAGTACTCGTGCAGCTTACAATTTGTTCACAAACTGATTCTTCGGTGGTAGCTTCGATTTCCCACAGCATACGTTGCTGGACAAAGACTTGTTTGTTCTCTCCTCTTGAAAATTTTAAAATTGACTTCTTGGAGAGCATTCTCTGTACACAGAGAAAGTTCCTTAGCCAACTAAACTAAACAGACCGAGAAGTAGGAGCTGTTTGGACGTATTACCGATATAAGAAGTCTGATGGGAGGGTAATGATAGCATAAAACAGGGCAAATATTTTTCTATACCATCTACTACGGGGGAACACAGTCAAGCCAAAACATCTCCAACCAAACCACAACCACGTCTCTACACCTTGTGGTTCAAAGATATAATTTTGAATACGAGTTGGCAACAATGACAACAGGGTGCTGGGGCAAGGACACCTATAATATTTTCTATTGTGTCGAATAATATTCATACCAAATTTGGCACTGCAACGTCTAACGTAAAGCAATTTAGAAAAAAGGCGGAATTGTATAGAAAATAGATTGATAACACTGACAGCTTGGGTACCTCGAGACGATGATATCCACATATTTTAACACGTTTTCATTAACTCGCTTTCTTCCCATCATCCGATTTTTCTGAAATTTTGTAAACTTACTTGCTTCCGATTACAAAACAATATTTAATCATTAGATATCTACGACATAATAATCCAGTTAACTGTAATTAATTAATTAAAATAATTCGAAATTATCCTTAAATGCACGCAACGCCGCAACTATTTTGTGAAATTCGAGTTGCCTATCTCGTAGCGAGTTTAATATTGATCTATTATACATTTAAAAAATGATTAAAAAACACGCTCTTTTAAGATGGACTAAAAAGTAAAAATAATAAATTGAATTAATCTTATGAATCAGAAAATGAAAACGTGGGTGTTCTTGCTTACGTTATCATTAAATATCTAAGAGCACCCACGCTTTTATTTTCCGATTCATAAGATTAACTCAATTTATTATTTTTATTTTTTAGTCCATCTTAAAAAAAAAACGTGTTTTTTTTAAAATACTTTTTAATTTTTTTCTGTTCTATCTAATTAGTAATACAGTAGACTCTCGATTATCCACGTTCTTAATTTCCTTTTTAAAATTAAGACCTACAATTAAATGTTATAGCGAAACATACCGTAAGTGAAGACAAAGAATGTAGGTACGTGGAAGGGCGCGTGTTGAGAGAAAATTCTTGAGTCACGATCGGTAGGTGTATAAACTGTTTTTACACATTATAAGTAAACCAACAAACATGTATGTAAGAGAACTGCTGTTATTAAGTTATAATTGTCTGTTTATTAAGTCATAATTGTATGTTAAAATTGTTCAAAAGCATTTTCGTCTTGATTTGTGTCCTTTTCGGCCATTTTGCAGATCATCCGCGATTGCTGCGCCACACAATTACGCGAATAATCGAGACTTTACTGTAAAATTTATGCTACTTTTGGTGCACCAGATACGTCCAACGAAATAGAAGTAATTTGGATTTAGAAACAATTGGTTGGCAACAGTGACTTACTGAACCAATCAAGACTGTTTCGGCGACTCTGAGCTATTAGCCAAGGTCTTTCCAACTACGCTTTAGCCACGTTTCTACACCTTGCGGTTAATGAGATATATTTTCTAGACACGAGATAGCAGCACTGACAACGAGTATTTGGAGTGGAACATCCACAGTGTGTTTCTATTTTGTCGAATAATGTTTATGCCAAGTTTGATTCAGATAGCTTTAAAGGAATGGAAGCATTTTAAAAAGAAATAGGTTGGCAACACTGAATCACTACACAAATTGAGGCGATTAAAGTGGGTATGAGCTAATCTAGCCAATACTTTTCCAACAACATCTCAACAAGCACCTCTACACCTTGTGGTTCCTGAGATTGAATTAGTGGACACGGACAGATGGACGGACTGGGCGTGATTATTAATTCCCTTTTTCTATATCTTTGCTATCAAGGGATCTAAAAAAAAAACGGCACAGAAGTGTAATCCCAGATAGCATCAAATCTTGTAACTTTCTATGTGGTTTGACATTGCAATACTGCAAAGTTGCTGGTTGACCGATGCTAAACTTGCTACAAACTTATATTTTCATACATCAAGCCTGTGCCTAAAAAAGATTTATAGTGTCTGGACTGGCGCTCGAACCTCAGTTTTGCTGGTAGCCAGTCACTCTACCGATTGCTCCATCGCGCCACTCCTAACTATAATCTATCTTATTACTCCTTTTATCTTATGAAGACAGTTTATTAAGTAAATGCACTGAAATAAATGCTGAAATTCTTAACTCTGAAAGCTCAATGATCCTGTTTTAGAAATATGAAGCCTGCTTCGTTGATTTTTCGCAAGCGAGCCTCTTCAGGAAAATCATAATGATGCGTTACTTCACTACTTGGGTCAATGACATGTTACGTTTTTTGTTTTTGTATTGTGTATAAGTATAATGAAAGAAAATAATAAACAACTCGAATTGTTTAACTTATTTTCGGTAAATCCGTACGTACAATCTTGAAAATTCTGTAAAATGTTGAATAACACAAAAGGAAGGAAAGGGGAGGATATATTTATACGAACAAAAAGAAATAGTTAAAACAAGTTTTTTTCTCTCTCTTTTTTGGAAACCGGGGTTCCGGTAATCCAACGGGAAATATCACTGTAAGGAAAAATCAATGCTAGTCGAAACTTTGTTTTAAACTAGCGTACTATCTGTGAAATTGACAGCCAATTTGTTCGAGAAATGTCATCGACTCGAACAGTTAAGTAAACATCATTATATTACTCTTGTGGTGCCTCGCTTGTGAAAAATCTTAAATCAGCCTTCTTCATAGCTCCACTCTAACACAAGACCAATATAATAAGCTTTCCCAGTTTCGAATTAAAGTCTACATGAATGCCTTTATTCCATAAACTGTTTTCGTAACATAAAAGACTAAGTATAATGTATTTCGTTCAGCAGGCGGATCGGCGGACAACAAACAAATCTGGAGATCGTGAGTTCGAAGTACACTGCAGACTGAAATCTTTTCTAGCTACAGGCTCGATGTTGGCCTACCAACGTTTTTAAAAACAAATTTTGTATCAAGTTTAGCTTTCCAAGTTTGTAGCAAATTTGTCGTGGGTCAACTAGCAAGTTTGCTGCAAGATTGTAGCAAGTTTAGAAATGCCAAATTTGCTACAAGATTGGATACTTGGAATGCCAATATTGCTGCAATTTTTATGTGCTATCTGGGATGTGAATTCATGCTAGTACACACGGTAAAACGTTACGAACCCGCAATCTCATGAACGGCAGCCCAGCACCCTAACCCACACGACTATCTATTACAGTATACGCCTTGTTTACTTTTTTTATTTTTCAGTAATTATTCGATACAATTATACGGAGTATCCAATAACTTTTAAGCATGTATGGTTTAGGTCGGGATAGGGTAAGGATGAGAGGAGTCAACCAGATCCTAAATTTCAGATACCATCTCGACAGCTGTCTGATGTGACTGAGGGAAATCCCCAGGATGATGGACTCCTGGTATCGAACCCACGACCTCCCGAATGCTAAGGAGGGCTCGAATTGGAATTTTTCACGAAACGGAACGCATTACCTTTGTTAACATACTATGCTTCTTTTTTGTCTGTGGTTACCATATTAACGAGACCGAACAGGGTCCCAGACATTCATGAACCGGAACAGCGTTCCAGTTTGCTCCGGTTTATTTCGAGCCCTGATGCCAAGCAAACCCTCTCCCAAGTCTTAACTGAGGTGGTCCGCTCGATCTTTCTGTCCTATATGATCCGTACTCAACTACTGTATCTAGGTCCTGAAGTTCTTTTTATTGCGATAGTCTCAGGAGGGGGGAAAAAAAATAAAAAATGAACACCCCTGTCTAGGATGTGAAAATCCTTCACTTACTCTGGTTATCGGACACTGGCTTCTTCATTTTGAATATCCTACTTACCCATTAAGAAGCAAGTTTTTTTTTTTTAATATTAATAATTCTTTGTACGGCATCCCGCCCCTGGGACCCCACCGTGTTGCGAAAATACGACTTAAAACATACATCTAAAAAAAATAATACATTTACAGATTTCTTTAACAAACCTATATTTTTGCTTATTATTACGAATTAACTTCACTTCAAATATTTCCCGATTGGTCTCTTTTGCTAGCTGTACTGAAATTACTCAACTTTATAAATTCAGAACGCATTTGCTAACCTGAACCACGTAGTCAAGTCTGCTGGGACTTGTGAGGCACTTTGACCGGAAATTACTGCTTGAAATTTTTAACATCAATTTTTAACATCTTGTGCAGATGCAGCACAATGTCATCATGTGAGTACATTTTGTATAATTATATTGTGTGATTTATGCACTAGTTCTTCTTTTGTTGGAAATGTATCATCAATGATGTAGTGTTTTCTCCCGTAATATGGCCTGGTCATGTTGGCGATTAAAAGATCATTTCTGAAATTATTAGAAATGAAATTGAAGTTTTATTACGCTATTTAACAATTTATTTTACAGTAAATGAATTATATATTTATATAATTACTCCGAACAGACGCAAAAATGTTGTCAGATTTATGCGTGTATTGACATAAATAAAGGTGTAATTCCGCTCAAGTACAGCGACCGCCATCTTGTTTATTTTCACATAGTGTTAGACGCTTCTACCGATCATACAAGGTTTTCTGCAGGTAGTAAGTTGAGAGCATATCAAGAATTCATAATATATGGTTGGTTTGTTTCCCCTGGTGGCAACAGGGGGTGAAAAAATCCGCAGACATTGGGTGCATCGCGAGTAAACACGTTGCAGTGGCCGTCTCTGGTAAAAACTATAGTGTAGGAAAAGATCGTGCAGTTACTCTTCATAGCCTGAAGAAGTTGGGCCTAGGTACCGGTATGAAGGAGAGTATGAATCACATCAATGATACCGAAAGTCAAAATAGTGACATAGAAGATATGGATACACAAGAAGTAGGAGCAGTAGAGACACCAAATGACGTTGGGGGAGTGGATGGTAGTGGGGATAATAGACAGTTAAATGGTGAAATGCAAGATCAAAATATTTCTCAAGACGCAGAAATGGAAGATGATGAAGCTCGATCAGAAACAACTTTTAGTTACACAGTGCAGAATTTTAGTAAGTTGAAGGAGTCACAGTTATCTCCACCGTGTTATGTCCGAAATTTGCCGTGGAAAATTATGGTTATGCCCCGTACTAGTCAGACTCAAGATAGGCAGCCGCAGAAAAGCTTGGGTTTTTTCCTTCAGTGTAATGGGGAATCGGAATCATCATCGTGGAGTTGCTATGCTATGGCCGAACTTAGGTTGCTTAGCCAACGCGAAGGTGGTAAACCTTTTACAAGAAACATTCAACATCTGTTCTACAGCAAAGAGAATGATTGGGGGTTCAGTCATTTCATGGCATGGCATGACGTTCTTGATCCCGAAAAGGGTTACATTAAAAATGATAGCATAACTCTAGAGGTACATGTACAAGCTGAAGCACCTCATGGGGTATGTTGGGATTCGAAGAAGCACACTGGGTATGTGGGACTGAAGAACCAAGGTGCTACGTGTTACATGAATTCGTTGTTGCAAACCTTGTACTTCACAAATCAGCTGCGTAAAGCCGTGTACAAGATGCCAACTGAAAGTGATGATTCTACAAAAAGTGTTGCCTTAGCACTGCAGCGGGTGTTTCACGAACTTCAATTTAGTGACAAACCTGTAGGGACAAAAAAGTTGACAAAGTCGTTTGGATGGGAAACTCTAGATTCATTTATGCAGCACGATGTGCAGGAGTTTTTGAGAGTGTTGTTAGACAAGTTAGAAAGCAAAATGAAAGGAACTTGTGTGGAAGGTACGGTGCCAAAGTTGTTTGAAGGTAAGATGGTTTCGTTTATCAAGTGCAAGAATGTAGACTATACTTCTTCCAGGGTAGAGACATTTTATGACATTCAGTTGAATATTAAGGGGAAGAAAAATATAGAAGAGTCGTTTAAAGATTATATAGCAACGGAACTTCTAGATGGTGATAATAAGTATGATGCAGGAGAACATGGGTTGCAAGAAGCTGAGAAGGGTGTTATTTTTGCATCCTTCCCACCTGTTCTCCATCTTCACCTCATGAGATTCCAGTATGATCCGATCACAAATTGCTCAGTCAAATTTAATGATAGGTTTGAATTTTATGAAAAGATCAATCTTGATGCGTATTTACAAAAGCGTGAAGAGACTTGCGCAGAGTATACCTTGCATGCTGTGCTAGTTCATAGTGGCGATAACCATGGGGGGCATTATGTTGTCTTTATAAATCCTAAGGGGGATGGGAAGTGGTGTAAATTCGACGATGACGTTGTGTCAAGGTGTACAAAGCAGGAAGCAATAGAACATAATTATGGTGGGCATGATGATGATATGAACATGACTGTAAAACACTGCACCAATGCATACATGTTAGTTTACATTCGTGACAGTGAACTTAAAAACGTTCTGCAAGAAGTAAGGGAAGACGATATTCCACAGGAACTGGTCGAGAGACTACAGAAGGAAAAGAGGTTGGAACAGATTAGACGTAAAGAACGTAACGAAGCTCATTTGTACATGAATGTCCAAGTACTGCTGGAAGATAGTTTTGATGGGCACCAGGGTAATGATCTTTTTGATCCTGACAAAGTACAGTACTTGTCATTCCATGTGAAAAAGCAGACGACACTTAAAGAATTAATGGAGATATTTTCAGAAAGTTTGAAGTACCCAGTTGAGCAAATTCGACCATGGCCCTTTAGTTACCGTTCGAATCAAACATGCCGACCGACGTTGATTGATGTAGACGCCGATCTTCATAGGCCTGTGATAGATGTTGCTGAGAACTCTAGCCTCTGGAATATTTTTCTTGAAGCTGTACCACCAGACTCTGGGTTACAGGCTCTACCACCATTTGACAAGGACTCTGATGTTTTGCTGTTTTTCAAGTTATATGATCCTAAAAATAAAAGGATTCACTACTGTGGTCACCATTATATGCCTGTGGCAGCCAAGGTACAAGAATTGATCCCACTCCTTAATGAGAGAGCTGGTTTCCCACCCGACACGGAGCTTTTACTGTTTGAGGAAATAAAACCGAATATGGTTGAAAGAATTGAGAATTATAACGATCGTTTGGAAAAGGTTTTGGAAGAACTGATGGACGGGGATATTATAGTGTTTCAGAAAGATGAAGGTGATGAGATGTATGAGTTGCCAACATGCAAGGATTATTTCATCGATTTGTTCTACCAGGTGGAAGTGACATTTTGTGATAAAACGATTCCAAATGATCCAGGATTCACAATGGAACTGTCACAAAGAATGAATTACGACCAGATGGCAAAGGCAGTTGCACAGAGGTTAGGTACTGACCCGTACTTACTGCAGTTTTTCAAGTCACAGAATTATAAAGATAGCCCAGGACATCCTCTTCGTTGTACGTTTGAAGGCACGCTAAAAGATTTGCTTGTTTATTGCAAACCAAAGCAGCCCAAGAAGGTCTATTTTCAACACCTGAGTATTAGAATTAATGAATTAGAAAATAAAAAGCAATTCAAGTGCGTCTGGGTAGGGCCTAATCTGAAAGAAGAAAAGGATTTGATACTATATCCGAATAAAAACGGTACAGTAGCTGATCTCCTAGAAGAAGCTAGAAGACAAGTGGAGCTTTCTGAGAATGGTTCCGGGAAACTCAGGTTGTGTGAAGTTCATTGTAATAAGATACTGTATGGCCAAAGGGAAGATATACAACTTGAGAATTTGAACACAACTGGAACGAAGATCTATAGGATAGAAGAAATCCCTCAGGATGAAGTAAGTTTGGGGGAGGATGAAATGCTAATTCCTGTAGCCCATTTCCACAAAGATGTTTTCTCTACATTTGGCATACCGTTTCTGTTGAAGGTTAAGCAAGGTGAATATTTTTCGAAAGTTAAGGACAGGATACAGAAAAAGTTAGGTGTACCGGATAAAGAATACGAGAAATACAGGTTTGCGATAGTCATTATGGGTAGACCAAGTTTCATCAATGAAGATTCGGACTATGTGATAAATTTAGCGGATTTTAGGCCTCATTTCAACCAGAGCGGAGCATCATCCCCGGTTCCATGGCTTGGTTTGGAACATGTGAACAAGGCCCCCAAGAGATCAAGGTATAGCTATTTGGAAAAAGCAATCAAGATTTACAACTGAGGTGGTTCATTTGTGTCGGAATAGACATGACATAATGTCCCTTTAGAGACATTAAATGTACCGGTAGTGCTACTGGGAACTTGTACATGAACTCTAGTGTAAGACTGAAAATGAAACATCCTTGTGCGAATTTGATTATTTATTTTTCTTGTATTGCCTGCGTCTCTATAACCACTTCATTTGTTTGGTGACATTCTGGTGCTTTCTTCTCAACAGTGTTGTTAACTTTTCTGGAACTGTAATCATGTTAGAATCTTTGTTTCTCAAAATAGAGGGTTTTATAATTAATGTCAAGTGTTTCTCAAATAATGTAGGTATATGTATATATATATCTCAAAAAGTTTTTCGTGTAAATATTGTTTGATTACTAAAAGAATAATACTATGAATTGAGATATATATATATGTATCTAGCTACCTATAAATATATATATATATATACATTATACATAGACATATAAACGCAACTATATTTAACTGTGGTCTGTCTTCGAAAATTCAGTCGTTTTATTTAGTTGACATGTGAAAAGTAAACGTTTGCGTGTTTTGACTTGAATCATGATGATTACTAGTAACATTAAGATGCCATTTTCCCTTAAGTGAAAATACCACCTCGATATAAACATTGTATAATACTTGATGTTGTATAGGGGTTGAGGGTGAGATGATTGAATGAAGTCTTGAAATACTGTTTGTGTGTAGTACAGGATAATTGTATATAGTGGGATAAGCGAAATAGGTGAGCATTGTTCTGTTTCATTTTCTCTAGCCAAGTTGGAATTTCAAGTACCGTAGTATTTTGAAGCATGTCGATTGTATTAAAACTGAAAGATTGCACTGCGTTTGTTTTCCTCTTAATTTTGCACTCACATAAAGTACTAACGTTTTAGTACCACTGAACAGTTATGTGTAAGAGAACCTTTTAGTGCAACGAATCGGTTTTTAATGTATATCTTATTGTCTTAGAAGCAATTCAAGATTGTTTCTTTTCGTTGCGTAGAAGAATGTGTTTTATTTTGGCAATAGATTCAGTGAAACTTTAGGTAGACTCCCGTGTTTAACTGAAGGTGCAGTATTGCAAGACGTCTGGAGTAGACACACAGGTGCATAAATGGATTAACAATTTATTCTTGTGAGTATAATGACGTGACATTGAAACAGTGTGTTGTGGTCTTTCCAAAAAAAAAAAAAAAACATTGCATTCAAATGTATAATTTTCATTTTGTGTATTAGTAAAGCGGAGCTGCATTAAGTTCACTCATGTAGCCTACTTTTAAACTGGGCAAATGTCGAGAAGAAAGGCAATGCAACTCCCAGTTAAGAGTAAGAAATTGGTGGTTGTAATGTAAAACAATATCCAGTTTATGAAAGTGTGGGATACCGGTACACTTTTCTTGTTTCATGGTAACAGAAGCTGGACGTGGGTATTGAATTACGTATTGTAATATAGTAATGCTTATTTTAACGTGGCTTTAATTTTTAAAGTTGAAGCTGCTTAGAAGTTGCAAAAACAATGTAAACTTTCGCGTATACTTGAATGAACTGTTCAGTTGGGGTACAAGTGTAAGGAAAGTTTGTGTAACTATTATGGAACTTTTAGTGCAAGGATGGGTTGTTGCACGGAAAACAAACATTGGTGATACTAACAATTCGTATTAAAAAGATTACAGATCACACTTATATGTTAGTTTCATGATTTGGTTCGTTCTTGACACATTTAATAATAATAATATGTGCTGTAGCATCGAAATTCAAACAGTTTGTGTAAAACTTCAGAAAGTTTATAACTGTGATATAGTTATACATTAGTAGGCACTTGGGGAACATCTTTGGTAAGATTCATTAAAATTATGTAGTATCATCATGATACAAATATATGGGTAAAAGTTCAAATTTCCGTACGAGAACTAACTAAAATAATTAAAGAATATTGTCGATAAATAGGAACGCGGCTAATAGTTTGTGATTATTCATATGTGGGGAATTTGGCAAGAGGCGATTTCTATTATTACGGGAGAAAGCTGTTTCACGAACTACTTAGTTTCAATTGGGTGGTATCCAATATAAGAGAATCTGCAAACCTATCGCTAAATAGTCAGATACGTTATTACTGAATTGAAGCAAACTTGCACCGTTTAATGAAAAGATCTCTCGCTCTTTGCTCTGAATAGTTGGTACGTAGTTTTGCTAGGCAGTATATTCTTATTGCAGTATACCCTACTACTTAAGCAGTAATATCATTGCTGTTTTGAAGTTAAATCATTGCACTTTTTCTGCATTCGAGTATGTAGTAAGGATCCTGGTCAATCACTTTTTTTTTCTTCAGTTGTTTAGTTCTGCGAGATTTTCCGTGGTTCTAGTTCCAAATTGCAGCTTATATTTTTAGGGCAGTTACTTTTGAATGTACTGATGACATTGGAATGAATAGAGAGGGGAAACAGAACGCAGGTTTATTAAATAGATTCGAATTCGTTCAAGTTCTTAGTAATTGGTTTTGGTTTGTGTAAGTTCTTAGTGATTGAATTTTGGGAAACTTAAATTTTGGAATAACTTACCCTTGTCTGCAGATTATCAAATTATATTTTGTAACTGTTTTGCATTCTCTCTCAGTATTTTAGTGATTGGTAGAAGTAATCACATGTGAAGGCAGAATTTAAAATAATTTGAAGCTTCAATTTTGAACATATTTATAGCAAAAAGTAACCAGTCCCTTTTAGTTTAGAACGGGTTTGGGGGGAGGACACAAAAAATCGCATAACCGAAGCGTGTAAACGTTTAAACTGCAGTCACACTTATTTCGTTGTGCGTAATTACTTCTTTTATACTGCACTGGTTTTGACAAAGGAATTAAAAATTCTAAACATGGCTAATGGAACAACTGGCAGTTACAGTTTAAAGCTCCTTATTTCCACATTTTTACTGGAGTGTTCCCGGAGCATTAGCAGTGCAGGTAATTGTACTGTTCGTATTCGGACGGCGATAGTGTTACTTTCATAACATGATCATCCTTAAGTGTAAGAAAGGTAACCGTTATGTCAAAGAAAAGATGATGAATGTAGTATTTTGAAGGGATTGAGAATTCACGATTCCCAGTGTTTCAGTAACGTACAAAAAACAAGCTGGTAGGTGTAGAATGTAAGTACAATAACACTTAAGAAAAGATTATGAGATTACCAATTTACTTTAAAACAGTGGCTGAGAAATTTAAAATCGAAGTTTTCCACGTCTTAAGAAATATCATTAAAAAAAAAATGTTTTCATGTTTAAAAACATAATAATGTTTCCACGTTATAACAATATCGAAAAATCTGTAATAATTAGAACTTATCCGTTCTTTTTCATGTAATGGTTGAGAGTAGTAGCCATAACAAAGAGTAATTTCATTGTATGTTGCACACATATAAACAGATACATCAAATAGATGCAGCAGTTGTGTAATGTAAGTGGATATATCGTACATTTATTAAGATTTTGCAATGTATAGTTCCTCATCTGTTTGTACTAAATGCAGCGAGGAAAAAAATAAAAGACTGTGCTATCTTAGGCGCAATATGTATTGTACTACGTTACTTCTGAACTTTCCAGAAAGGACTGGTCTTGTTACATAAAAAGTGTATGCAAATCATTGCTGTGTAACAGTGGTTGACTACTAGATTTTAACACTTTTGTGGTTGACTACTAGATTTTAAGATATGTGAAAGTAAACTTCATACGTGAATTCCACTTGGGTTGAAACTCCAGGTACAGAACATTTCATATGACGCAAGTGTCTCGTGTCAGTGGGTTGAATTCGAGCTTCTTGCCAATGGCTTAGAGTACATCTGTGTATAACATTTCGCGAGAAAAAAAAGAAAAAAAACCTTTTTTCTCATGTTGGCAGTATGCAGTAAAATATAAGAGGAAAAATCACAAATGTCCAAGACCGAAAAAATACTTAGTGATATGATTAAAAAAGTTTTCTCAAACGAGGATTAACAAAAAGGTGTAAGTACAATGCATTATTTACTTACCATTTAAGTCCTCCGAGCGCAATAATGGTATTATTCTTATTATTCATGTTGGTAACTCACGGTCCGGTGAATTTAGTTTCAAATGACATAAAGTAATCACCTTTATTACCTTATTTTGACAAACATAGTTCTCAGCTGCAGATGGAGATGCTAAATTTTGCATACACTTGTAGAACTATAACTTTTGTGGTTAATTACTGAAATAACACTATTTCACGTATTCCCAAACTACCAGCATCCTCAGGGAAAAAGGTCGTGAATGGATAAAACAGGCTTCTTCCGTTGAGAGGTTTAACCACGTAAGTTGCATTTTTGCTTATTGTTAATATGTACATATGGATGAGATTTGTGATCATGATCCACTAAACAGCAGCAATGAAAATAAGTAATCATTGTTGGTATTGATCGAATAGTTGAGATAATATAAGTACCGGTATTGATCTATACACGTTACAAATTATGAGAAAGTGGAGATAATGTGAACTTTTATGAGAATAGTGCAAAATTTCAATATGCTTAACACTAAAGAATTGAAGTTGAGTTAAAATTTAGACCAATTATATGAATAATTATTGACATGGTTGGAATTTGACAAACCAAAAAAATGTGTAATAGATTGTGTGGATTTCTCTTATACAAGGAAGTGAAATTCACAGAGTTTTTATCTCCTGAAGTGTAAATAAATTCCGTAAATTTCGTTTTGAAAAACAAGCTTGAAATGAAAGTCACATATTGAAAAATTGCAGTTAACTTTTTGGTGTAAATAAGCATCTTTGTGATGTATAGTCTTACACACTTGATCTGTTACCAAAGGATATTTTTTTCGTTAGTTTCTAAGTGGCGTATTTAGTTAGTCCTATATATTTTATGAGTATAATTAGCGTTAAGTGGTTCTTTTCACGCAATGACTTGTGAATATTTTCACATTTTAGTAACAAAAATCTTGGTACTAGAAGCAGCAGATGTGAACTCTTGTATATACATGCTGAGATTTCGATGTTAGTGTATGAATTATCGTGCAAGGGGATGGTTACATACATTTACGTCAAGTAATGTGGTACACAGCGCGTGTGACTATATAATAGTACAACATGACTCTCTTGTTAGCTTATCTAGTGTTTACAAAGCTTTCGAGAAATAGTGATTAACCAGCTTAATTCATGTTGTAAGAGAGTGAGGGAATGGCACAATAAATTGACTTGTGTAACGTAGTTCGTCCTGGGAAACTAGAGTTGGTTAAAACTGGACTGTACTGTGTGCACATTGGTATGGTTGCATTGCTTTTCGAGGTAAAAGTATAATAATTTGTGGCTCGAGAATATAAACAGAACATGATACAATAATATGAATCTGTACAGTTTTATTCTGATCTGCAGAAGGGTGTTTAAAAAACCTAACACAGTAAAATTGTATTTGTCCTGGATTGTATTAAATGGATTGTAATTGAAGTTGCATTAGTATATGCACAAAGTTTTTTTCTCTTAAAAGTAAAAAAAAAAGAAAAAGCAAGAAATAGAACATCTTGATTTTCTAAATGATGCAAAAATTGATAAGTCTAGCACGACAAGAAGGGTGATGCAGAAGTGATGTTTTCTTCCAGTTGTTTTGGCCTGTGTAATGTAGAAATTTGAAGGTATATGAATGTTACTGAAAGATAACATCAGATTTGTATAAGATATTTATTTTAAATAAACTTGTGATTTGCATCTTCAATGATATATGTTTATATTTATCCCGAGTCATGCTTGTTACTATTTTGACTGTTCTAAACCAGCAGAATTAGCCACACTAGAATTCGGCCATTTATTAAAGTGCATCGATCGAAAAATACAAACTATGTGGTGAGAAGTATGAAGTGTTCGCTATTATCTAATGCGACAACTCCTGATAAATGCTATCCAAGAGAAAATGCAGCTAAGAGGGATTGCTAAACTGGTTCTGGTTTAAATACAATAACTTGAGAACTTGACCACTTTAGTGAACAAGTTATTTCTTCTGAACTATTAATAGTTATAACAATTCAGTTTAGCACGTCCTGGTTGTGAAGCTATAGTAACAAACAAGTGACGATAATGAATTTCTAGATATGCTAGGTCAAGCGTATTTGCCTGTGTACAGCTGTGGACAGAAGTTGTGGCGCATGTCTATTGCTGACTTTTCTTATTTAAAAAATAAATATACCGGTACTGCAACAAGATGTAGAGATACGCAAGACTGCATGACGCACTTGGGTACAGTGTTGTCCTAATATGCAGCCAAACAAGGGTTCTACATGTGAAAAGTATTTATTGTTTCATTCCGCAGGGTTTTTTTTTTTTAATTCAATGGAAATTATTAATCCTAATTTTATTCTTCGTTAATTCATGTCGCGGGCGGGAGAACATCGCTTTAACTCTGTGAAAGAGTTTTTAAATACACGTACATGCGATAAAACGTTTGCCCACAGTTTTACGTATAAAGTTCAAGTACTTTTAATATTTGAAACAAAAGTAAGAACATGGTGTTTCATCTAACCATTGTAGTCTAATTGTTACGGATGCAGACTTCGATATTTTTTTTTCTTTCTTTAATTTATGGCTAAGGCTTTTTCAACAGCAGTGGGACGGCAAGCAAGTGAATACTGTGGCCGGTCATACTTACTGATGAAGATTTTCTGTTCCACTAGGCGATTACCCGAATTGTATCTATAGATTGCTGTCCTTCCGTGCCTCTGGAAGAGTTCACCGAGAGACGTCCTTTAGATTTGTGATCAGTGTTTGCCAAGGTGGACCCAGCTACTGGTTTTTCGGGTTGATCCCTCTTGAAAAAAACAACACTAAAACCCATTAATTTTTGTTTTCAAATAATTACTTAAATGATGGCACTCCATAGAAGTGAATAATAATGAAAACCATTGTATTTTAGATTGTTAGGCAATCACGACTGTCATTATAACTCTAGAATAATGTTACTACCTAAGATCTACAACACTTTGTGATATTGAAATACAAGGAAGAATTCGAGTTAATTCAGGGCCTTTGTTAAGCCCGCTTTCTTCATCCAGCATTTACCTGGTGAAACTGAGGGGAATCCCTGGAAAACCTCAGTCAGAATAGTTGACCGTGGGGTTCGAACCGACGTGCCTACCCATTGCCAATCTGAAATCCGCGATGTTACCGCCTGGACGACAGGGACTGGGTACTCCGTCTGTAATAGTCTGGTGGTTGGGGTTCGGACGGCTAAGTGACACTGGGAAGCTTGAACAGCAATTCAGCCCGTGCTCGGGTCTCGGTGGTTCAGTGGTGGGGTACTTGGTTCGATCCCGGCTTGTGTTGTGTGGGCTGTGTGGTGAACAAGAACCGTGTGCATGCGTTTTCTCAAGGTTCTCCCACTTTGCTCATTCCACTAATTCTTCTATCATCATCCATTCGGCTTGAACCGAAGTTGCCTAATAGCTTTAAAAGTTTTTTTTTTTTAAATCCCATCCTGCTCAGACGGACCAGTGGCACCATCTCAAATGGAGTTCTCCCTCATTATCCTCAGTCTTACTTATGAATGGCGGAATGCCGGGACCTACAATTATGTTGGGCTCCGAACCACGCCACGGCTTCAATTCAGTGCACATACTTTGAAATGAGGTAACCCTCATACAGAACAGGCCCGTTCCAAGCCACGCGTTTCCACAGTAGTGACACATTACCTACTGAGGTCTGTACACAGCTTTACATTTACATTTTATTTCTTAAACCAGGTGGGTGTTTTTTTTTTAAATACCCGTTTCTGTTTTTCAAACCCTGTTTGGAGATAGGCATCAGAGTGAATTGTGTAAATCGTATGATGGCATTTTCACTTTCGTAGGCAAAAAAAAAAAAAATATAATGACTTGGACTTTTGTATTTCTGTCTGAGCGGTATAATGTTTACCTCAAATTCAAGAACAGATCCTAAAGTATCTTTTTTTGTAGTGACCGATAAATTCGATAATCACTTTCGAATTGTGTTTGTGGTTAATAGGTGTAAACTAATGGTAATAATTTACATACAAGGAAGAGTTGCGAAGTGTCAATCCAAATTTTGTATTAATGTTTGTGCATTTTTTTTGTGCGTGGAATCCAAATCTTCCTCGGCTTTTATCTCCGTTCTTTTCTTTTCAAACTAGCCGCAGAGTGGCGCGTAAATTACTTTGCTTCAATTACTGATAACTTTTGAACGAGTTATTGCAGAATAATTGCGCCAACTTGACTTCATTTTGAGATCAATGCTGGAGACGTCTCTAAGATACCAGTATGAATTCAATCAAGTATCCGTTTTGGACGTACTTCACCAAAATTTCCATTTTACGACGACTTGACAGAAAAACTAGTCGCAAATACCAACATAGGAACATTGCTATAAGAAAGTATCTGGATATTACCATAAAGCATTATAAATAAGTGCCGAAAATTCACTCTATGTTCCTTTAAAGTTCACCCGGGGAGAGGAGTTTTTTTTTTCTTTCCGGAGGATGTTTACTAAGATTGGGTTACATGTTGTTTCTAGTTCCGAGAACGTCTCGAGCTCTTTGATCTGGGGTGTTTATACAGGAAAAAGACACCACGGAGAATGAAAAATCCTCCCGAAAACGTTCTGAAGGACTAGTAAAAACTGATGGAACTTTAGTCATCATACTTTGGGGGAGAGCAAAATTAAGTTTCGCATGTACAACCCTCTGCCGGCGAATTTTCTTAAAAGAGCACGTTCAGTTAAGAACTTACTTTAAATATATTATTTTCAGTGTTTGTTTTCGACTAGTTTTTTTCTCGTTGTGAAATTAACATTTTGATGAGATTACATAAGTGGTTGCTCGATTGATTCGTACTTATACCTTGGACGTTGTTCACAAAATAACGTTTGAACTATTATCCACTAACCCTTCAAAAGTTATCGTAAATTAAAGATAAGACACTTTGCCCGCTTGCAGGTAACTTGAGAATTATATAACGGAGACCAAATTTGGATTCAGCGTACAAAACACTGTAACATTTTTATAAAAATCAGACTCCCCCTTCCTTAAAAGACGTAAAGGCAACCAATCAAGTTTTACGGATTTTCACGTAATCTAATTGCACGCGCTTCCCACACCATTCGTTCAGAGATGAGATATAAGAGGAAAGTAACGTGTTGGTGACCACAAGTAAACGGGAGAGCAGGTCAAACATGGGAACCCCCAAAGAGCTTTTTACGGGCCTGTACGCTGTATAAGTTTAACCCGGAAACCAACGCTAGTGCAGCGGGAAGAAATATACAACAGGCTTTGAGTAGGGATGTCTTAAATGAGTGGACAGTACAAAGGTGGTTTAACGAATTTAGGAACGGGGATGAATGCCTCCAGGTCGTAGACAACGACGTTCTCAAGGCGCCTATTGAGGTCGTTGTGAAGCATCGGTAGAAGCATTTAATTTACCATTTAGAATGTTCCGACAATTATGGCTATGTTCTTACTCAAACATTCTTCCTGGTCTGGTATTAAGTGCGAATATAGTATGTTAATTGACTGATGTAAATTTTGCATAAAAATGTGTGTCCTCTAAATTGCTTTTCAATCTTGAATTCTCTAAATTTTTAGCATAACTGCCAATATAAATAATTCGCTCAATCCGATCGATGCATTTACTCCTGCACATACACAGGGTGTCTACCACCCAGGAAAACCTGGAATATTCAGGGAAATTTTATGAATCAGGAAAACTCGGGGAAATGTGTAATTTATAATGTGGACATATCCACAATTGGTAAAAGCACTGTCCTGGCAAGGCGGAGGACGGGGATTCGATTCCCACTGCTCACTGCTGACCGGATTTTTTACTTGTGGAATACCAATAATACCGATGCTTGGACTGGGTGGTGGTGGGATTGGAAAAAAATCATTGCGTAATTTTCAAGTCCACAAGATTAGTAGACACCATGCATGTAGAGCCCACAGGGTTAAACTTAAGCTACATTGAAAACATTCAAGTTCTCCTCTGACTTTTACCTATGGTGGTAGTTTGAATGTAGTGTAAGTTTTATCCTGAAGATTCTCGATCGGATCGAGTGAAATATAATGATTTTTTTTTATAACCGCTCGTCCAGGTGGGCTTTCATAACTAAAGACCGTGATATGGGGTGTTAACGAAATGGATTTACAGAACTGCCAACGTTTGAATTTTTTTGCACAATTTGGAACTCATCTGTAATGGACTTGTACATTTGAAATTGTACATGGAGTTCACAAATGGACACACAACGTTTTTCTGGGTACCTAATTACGTGAGCCAATTGTAACTCGTAGCTTATTGTTTTTCTTGTAATTTCTTCTTCTTTAAGTGGTATTCCCGGGAGATGTGCTCCCATGTAATCCATGTACAACCACATCTGCAGCTTCAAATAGGGCCAAAATAAAAGCTCAAGTTATATAAATCTGCAGGCCTTGACACACACGGACATTCCTATAAAGTCCAGGAACTTGCACCAATTCCGGTGTTCATTCAGTCAGGGCGGTCATGATGTAATTCAGTGTTTATTATTAATTTTCCCTTTCTGTAATATTTTTTTTTTTATTTTCAAAACTTCGTAATTATAAAAAAAATATCGACTGGTTAGTATTTCCTGAACAAGCAACGATATGTTGTGATTCTGTGAAGCATTGCAAGCAACGTTATAATTATTCACAAGGGTTTCTTAGTAAACACGTGCGTGTAATATTTATCAGTACCCCTCTCCCCCTCCGCATGCCATTATTTAGTATGACAATTGTTAATATCTCGTGAATTCTATCTCAGTTCGATATTCTGAGGATTTATTAGGAAGTGTTGCATAAAGAATATATTACACATTCTGACCAACGAAGATTTTGAGTACTAAATAGTAGCATACATGGTTGTATTAGTACATATACTGTTTAAATAGGTAATTTTATTAACTTTTGATTGAGACAGGCGTTGCATAGAAAAATGGTAAGTGCTAAACATTAAATTTTACTGAAGCAAAAACGATTTCTGAACACTGGTATTAATTTTACAACACATACATGAAAATTGCAAGCATCCTGTCCTCTTCTGTATTACAGTTTCAATTTGAAAATGTAGGCACAATATTTAACCTGTAAATTTTGTGGTACAGTGTTATCCGACTTTATATATATATATATATATAAAGTCGGGGAGGCTTTTCATCGAGGGAATCCAACATAGAAGTGAGTCCTTTATTTGGTCTCATTGATGACTGGCTGTAGTCCAAGGTGGTGTAAACCCTGCAAGTTGACAAACCAATTTAATTGTTTTGCTTGGAATTACTCTCACATTGAAAAAAAAAAGCTCTTCTAACTGAGCTACAATCTGATTGCGTTCTTTGATTGTGATAACAAATGGTAATATACGAGAGCCTAATACGGGGATTATGTTCGGTGAATCAAACAGTTTTTTCACCCCAAAATGGCCGATGTTTATGACAGTGCATTGTTCTACAACTACAACGAACTTTCAGAGTCTTAATATGTTGGTACAATGGCAGCCTGGTGAGAGTAAGAAGCAGCTCTGGGGAAAACCTGTCAGGGAAACTGTCCGCTGGACGGGAACCCAGGACTGTCCGAATGTGAAGCGAACACTCTGCTAACTGAACTGCGGCCGTTTGGTGACAGGCATACAACTACTGTTACTCTTTGCAACATAATTCACGAACTATTGACTTGATAAATTTTAACTTCGGAAAGAGTGCACTCCAGCGGATGTATCATTGTACCGTCAGGAAAAGAAAAATCTCAAATATCGTTTGAACAAATTTGTATAAAAAAAAAACAAATCAAGTGTAAAAGTGCTAGTTTTTGATGCTTTTTCAGATGCACTCAATAGCTAAAGCTGAAACCTTACCATTTTTCTGGAACAGTACCTCAGTATAGTTTAGCCCAATGTCACCCCTCCAATCGGAACACATATTTTGATAAAAAGACTATTTTGCATTAAAAACACCGCCATTTCCTTCATACTGGCATCTTCCATCATGCTGTAACTGTGATTAGATGCAAGTACTGGGCAATTTGAAAATCCGTTGAAATTTGCCCAATGACACCCCACACCCAAAACCACCCCACCTGATAGTACTAAATTTGAACCTTTTACATTAATACTAAACGCAGAGGGTCATTAGTTTTAGTGGAACTCTGGGTATATTAACAGTTTCTTACCTTTTCGGAACCGTTAGTTCTTAGTAGTTCAGTCCTGGAATTAGGAGATTATACTTTTCACCTGTAGCACTATGTTGTATGAAGTGAAGAAAACAGGGGGGGGGGGGGGG
>JAGDQP010019997.1:0-32815 GCA_022664845.1 Lepisma saccharinum | reverse complement strand
ATTATTATTATTATTATTATTATTATTATTATTATTATTATTATTATGTGAGATACAAACAAACAGGGTCACTTGATTGTTACAATACATATGCTTCTTTGAGAAGATAAGTTAAACAAATGTATAAATCAGCAAGGCAAACATATTTCTTAGCTTTAGAGAATAGTTTCAAGGGTGATGCTAATTTTTTCTGGTCACAGTATAATAGATCAAAAAGAGACAAGGGTATAACATACTTGAAGGTCAACGATCATATTATTACCGACAAGTTTGAAATAGCTGAAGCATTGAAAGACTATTTCCTCAAAAAGTTCACATTAAATAGCCTACACCAAGAAAATGAAATAGACAACAGTGGTAATCTTATAACATTAACATTCCTGTTATTACGACTGAAGATGTGATTCAACACATTAAAAAACTTAAGGCCAAGTCTAGCATTGGAGTTGATAACATTCCAAATTATATCATAAAAGCCTGTGGTCAATATTTAAAACCAACATTAGTACAAATATCTAATAAATTCTTGCAACAAGGCCATTATCCGGAAATTTGGAAACAAGTAATTATAGATCCTATTTATAAGTCTGGTGACAGATCTATGCCCTCGAATTATAGGCCTATAGCGATCCTGAATGAATGCGCAAGAATTTTCGAAGCCATAATTGCTGAACACTTAAATTTTAACCTGAAAGGACTATTACATGAAAACCAGCATGGGTTTATACCATGTAAATCCATAGTTACTCATCTATGTCAGGCAACTATTCAGTTACAAGGATGTATTAATAGTAACTCACAATGTGATGTTATCTACTTCGATTTTACAAAGGCATTTGATTCTGTAAACTATTCCATTCTTCTTAATAAGTTAAGAAGTATGCGATTATCCCCTTTATATATAAAATGGTTTGAATCTTATTTGAAAGACAGAACTTTTCAAATTAAAGTCAATAAAAACCTGTCAAAATCTGCCAAAATAAGAAATGGGATTCTGCAAGGTTCTCCCCTTGGTCCAATCTTATTTAATATATTTATTAATGATTTATGTACAAGGGTAAATTATGTTACACCTTTACTTTACGCTGACGATTTAAAATTGCTTGGTGTATCAAAAGTAATTCTGACGTTGTTAGAATACAAGAAGACATTAACAAGGTGGCAATATGGTGTGACAAGAACAAAATGAAAGTAAACTTGAATAAAACAAAGGCTATAAGCTATACCCAAAAAACGAATTATCTTCCAAGTATCTATAAAATATTGGACAATGTAATATGCAAAGTTCAATCAATCAAAGACCTAGACATATATTTTGACGGTAAGTTTAAGGGCCATATTGACACCTGAACTCAAGAATCCAAAAGGAAGATAGGGTACATGTTTAACGAATGGGGAGAGTTAACTACAATGGAAACATACATAATGTTATATAAAGTTTTAGTGAGAGCTAAATTAGAATATGGAATCATAATTTGTTACCAAGAAACATTAACTAGCAGCTTAAAAATAGAAGCTATTCAAAAGTTTTTATTAGAGTTTTATGCCTTAAGTTTGGCCTACCATACTACGAATACTGGTGCAGTTTCCTCAGACTTGAACCCTTGTGCACACGAAGAAAAAATATCGATATACAATTTATTGATGATATATTATCAAATAAAATTCATAGCAAATATTTATTGGAAAAAATTGCATTTCAGGTACCTACTCTTAATCTCAGAAAATACGAATTCTTGGTTAACAGTGACAAAAAGAAAACTATTTTAAGTAGAATGATTCACGTTTATAACCAAGATATGAAAGAATGACAAAGCTATAGCTGCATTACATGTTTTTATATATTTTACACATTTTAAAACTATGTGACTTTCCAAATTTCCTTTTGAAATTACCTCTGTACTTGTTAAGCAGTTTATATTTATTCTAATTTTTTAGGTTAATCCAGTTTTTGGTTTTAACGATACACGGTTATAAATTTAGTATGTAATGTTTAGCCTGCTTTTATTGAAAATAGTTTTTTACTTTAAGCAATATCCATGTGAAATGTGGTGTTTAAGCATACTATGGTGTATTTTTTATTACATTCTACTTTGCAACACTGGCTGATACAATTCTTATGGCCTTTTACTTCTTTTATGTTCTTTATTACCAGAAGCTAAGGATCTTATACTGATGTTATACTGTTTGTAGCTAAATCACTCAGAACAGATTTTATAAGTTTATTGGAAGTAATGTTTAATTATTCCTATATTCTATGGCTACGTATGCTGTCTATTTTACTGTAACGATTTTAACAATGTTAATGAAGATAATTATGTAACTGTGTCATATTCTAGACACGTGTTGTATTGGCCTAAATGGTGTTCATAACACGAAAATAAAATCCATTCCATTCCATTATTATTATTATTATTAAAAGGAACACTTGCATGTTGAAATCTCACTTCCATAATGTAAAGCAGTCAATAATATTTGTACGATGAGACAATTCAAAATAATGTAGTGTCCTTTTCACAAGTAATCACTTTTTGTCAAAAAGAGAAAAAGTCATATATGACAATTTGGGATTTATAGATAAACTAAACGAGTTTTCTCAAGCTTATCAATTTCACTTCAATATGGTGGACGAGATATCCATTGTATTTGTAACGTTTGGTTTACAGAAGTGGCGGTGGTTCTCTTGTCTGTGGCAATTTTGAAAACTAAAGCAAAGGGACGAAACTTGCACAAGTCCTAAATTTCTCCTAAATTGCAGAAGTCCTAAAAGACAAGAAACCAGTTCTCTGGATTTTACAGAAGTCCTAAATTGCAGAAGTTCTAAATTACACAAGTCCTAAAGTTTAGAACTTGTGAAAGTTTCTTTAGGACTTCTGCAATTTAGGACTTCTGTAATTTAGGACTTATGAACGTTACCCACCTACTCTACTTGAGATTGAACCTGACGCAAACGAATTATGTTACCTGGTGGAAAGTGGCCACATTCATGCTTATTTCGATCCACCTTTATTTCAGAGTTTTTCTAGGGGATTTCATTTTTCATTTGGGGAATCGCTTACGCCCTCATTCCACAATTTTTAAATTTGAATTTTGCGATAAAGCAGATTTCAAGCCCTTAAGATTATCATGACGCCCTAGGTTTATTATTAATGGTATTGGAAATATCTAGCTCTAAAGTTCATTTTCCCACACTTTCGGCGGCCTATAGCGCCGAAACGAAGCGTTTGTACACCCTCGATGGTCTATCATCTCTTTTTCTTATTTTCGTGTCAGGAATCACGTTGACAATACCATGTGTAAGACAAAGTGTACATAAAGCAAAGAAACACTGGAAATTTCCCAAGAACCAAAAATGTATATTTTTTTTTATTTCTGGTTCAGGGCAAATCTATTCGGATCCGGTTGCTGATAACAATGGAACCGGGTACCTGGGTCTTGGAATCGGGACCTGTATTAGAATCTTCTAAACTGAAACTGAGGACCCGCATCTGCTTGCTGGAACCAAGAATCCGGATCGTCGAATCGGATGCAAAGATGTAAATCTTAGAACCGTGTACCTAGATCCAATCTTGTAACCGGATAGAAGATTCAGATCCGGAGATCCCATTCGACAATCCGGATACTTGGTTCCAAGTACCAGATATGGGCATCAAATTCGATGATTCGGATTGTTGGTTCAAAGTACCTGATCCGGGTCCTCAGTTTAAATTTCCAAGATACGAATCCGGGTCCGCATTACAAGATTCTGTTACCCAGTTCCAATGCTATCAGGAACTGGATCCATTTGCTTATCTCTATTATATGCTAGTTCGTAATAAAACATTCTTAATGCAGACCAATGTTTTTTTCTTCAGTCGCACTGGACAAATATTGGGATGGTATGTTGAATTTAGGCTCTGACCAACTTCTTCTTGCATCTTTTTCCCTACCCTATACCAGGCTGATCCATAGATGCCCAACGCTAAAGCCATAAATATAATACAAATTCTTAGTATGTACCATAAGTGCCTTTTCTCCGCAGGCATCTGACGAAAATATTTTTTATCTCGCAATCCCATTATCGTTCCAAATTATAATCTTCATGCCAGCTGTAAGGAAGTATAACCAACACATAAGAATTTTCTGAAAATTTAAATTTCGGGATAATTTTCGGAGAGAAAACCCTTTTCTCTCTTTGAAATTCTATCAAGTGACATGCCAAACGAAAGATTATTACAAGAGCTTTAAAATGAGCCCTCTCTGGGCTCTTTAGCACTAGGTATTGATGAGTAACACACAATTTTGTAAATTAACAACACGCAAAATTTGACTGTTTTTGTAATTTTTGAATGCTAATAGAACAAAAAACACTGCGCCCAAAAATCTAGGGGGGGGGGGAGAATGATATACTCCACGGGTACAAGCAATAAACCGAAAATCATACAAATCGGAGAGGGTAAGGTAGAATTTGTTTAAACACATTTTTTTGATTTCACATGGATTGACCCAGATGACAACATTTTCCTTTATGGCAATGCGCGTCCTCACACTACCAATAAAATGGTTACTACTATATCCAAACTTGGTTCGAAAGTGTTCGATCATCAGCCCTATTGTCTAAATTTCTCACCATCTCTTATCAACATGCACGGCAGTGCATGAGCCAAGTTCTTCACGTCAGAAAATGTCAGCACTGCCAGAAGCATGCTATACAGGAACAAGAGTTTATGGCAAAATCGACGATTTGGGGGCCCCGTAAGAAAGAAGATGTTAAAGATAGGAATATGAGCTTTTGCCGTTAAGGAGATATGGTAAATATGTGCAGATGTACAAAATTTCATATTCGTATCTCAAACTATGTTCTAGTTGTGGACCCCTGAAATTGCACATTTTAGGCTAACTGACTGACTGACTCACTGACTGACTGACTGACTGACTGACTCACTCATCATATTGTTTAGGGTGTTTGGAGTAAGCTAGAAACATGAAATTTGGTATGAAGGTAGAGGATGATAAGTAGATAAAGGAAAAATTCCGACATTTTGAAAAGGTCGCCATCTTGGATTCAAAATGGCCGCCAAACCTAAAATTTCAAAGAACACACAGCCTAAACGACTAAAGATAGAACAGTGAAATTTGGTATGAAACTACATCATTGATAGCAAATTAAGAAAACTTTTTAAAAATTTGAAAAAGTCGCCACTTTGGATTCAAAATGACCGCCAACCCTAAAATTTTAAAGAATACACAGCCTAAACGGCTGCCGCTAGAATAATGAAATTTAGTTTGACAATACAACATTATCAGTAGATTATGAAAATATTACAAAATATATCTAAAGACGCCATCTTCGATCCAAAATGGCGGGCGTCATAAATCCATTTTCCAACTGCTTGAGCCAGAGATACGAAATTTGGCATAATGATGTATTATCAAGAGTAGTTTAGGAAAACATAACAACGTTTTAAAAAATTCACCATCTTTGATTCAAAATGGCAGCTGAAATACCATTTTTCACATCGTTCGAGATAGAGAAATGAAATTTGGTATGACAGTGTATCATCACGAGTATGTCACGAAAATATAAGAAAACGTTAAAAATGTGTCCATCTTTTATCCAAAATGCCCGCCTAAGCCCCACTTTATAACGACTGAAGCTAGAGAAACGAAATTTGGTATGAAGGTGTACCATTACGAGTAGGTTAGAATAAATTCGGCTCATCTCCCCTACTAGGGTACAGTTCCCAGCTGGAGCCTGATTGCGATAAAGGGGTGCGCCCCAGCGAGGCCATCTTGGAATTCTGGGGGCAGCGCCCCAATGAGGCGAAGCGAGTATATACATTACACAAGTGTAAAAAGCTGCGAAATACGAGCAAAAGCACCAGGGGTGCAAACTGTCCAGTCAACTCCTTCAACCTTAAAAAGTGGTGAAATGGAATATGGATGAGCCTAGTTCCTCGCGCCAACTTCCAATACTCCTGCGTGTCCCACCAAGTTTTACTCGTCACAAACGTTAGCACTGCCAGGAGCATGTTATACAGGCAGAATGTGGAAGCTTCCCCATTCAGACGCAGCGCTCTAGAGTATGAGGTAATATCTGCATCATGTGGCGCAGTATACTGCAGATTCTGGTTGTGATAAAAAGATTCAGTTCCTCCAAACTCCTCAAGTTCGATGCGCGGCCTGCCGTGGGATTCCTGGCGCAGCGACACGAGCGAATCGAGGGGAGTATCAACACGTACGGCAGTGCATGCAGCCGAGTTTCGCGTGTCACAAAACGTCAGCATGCTATACAGGAACAAGAGTTTATTGCGAAATCAGCGATTTTGAGGTTCTGTAAGAAAAAAGATGTTAAAGATTGAAATATGAAATTTCGAAGTATGACGGTATATCATCACTAGTAGATTACAAAATATCTGCAAAGACATCATTTTGAATCCAAAATGGCTGACTTCATAATCAATTTTCCAGAACGTTTGAACTAGGGATACGAAATTTGGCATAAAGGTGTATTAACAAGAGTAGTTTAGGAATAATTTACATTTTTGAAAAAGTTGTTAACTTGGATCAAAATGGCCGCACAAAAACTTTTTCCACACCATTCGAGCTATAGAAACGAAATTTGGTATGAAGCTGTACCATCTCAAGTAGGTAATGGCAATGTAAGAAAACTTTTTAAAAATCGCTTTCTTTAATTCAACATAGCCGCCCAAATAAAATTTTCCAAACCACTGAAGCTAGAGAAACGAAATTTGGTATGAAGGTGTACCATCACGAAAATGTTTCAATAAATGGATCAAACCACCGCTATGAGCGTGCAGCCCCCGAGAGGATATGGGAAAAGGTCTGCACAGCATGGGGCGCTGTCCCCAGAAAGTCTGATCACAATAAAGGGGGCGTAGCCCTAAAAATTTGAAGTTCTGGGGCAGCACACCCAGCGAGGCGAACCCAGTATACAGTATATATACACGTATAAAAAGCTGTGAAATCCGAGCAAAACACCAGATGATGTTCGAGCCTTAGGGTTGGTGGTGGTGGATTTTAGGGCCGCCAGCAGGAAGCAAATTTGCTGTATCATCACAAGTAGGTTACAATAAATATGGCAAAGCTTCCCTATCTTTCAATAAATATCTCATTCCCACCGGTGGTGGGTATGGGAAAAAATCTGCAACATGGAAGCACAGTGTCCTGGAGAGTGGTTAAGATAAAGGGGCGTAAGTACCCAAAAACTCGAAGTTGGGGACGCAGCCAGCTACGGGGGGCGAGGACCTAAACGAGGCCGAGCGAGCGAGTATATATATTATACACGTACAAAAAGCTGTGAAATCCGAACAAAAACACCAGAGGTGCAAAAAGTGGAGCCAAGTTCTTTAGCCCTAAAGAGGTGTAAAATGGGAGACGGATGAGCCAAGTTCCTTGGTGACAGCATATAACAGGAACAAAGGAACTTGGCGCGAGCTGGCAAAAGCCTTAGGGTTGGGGGCGGTGGACGTAGTGGGTTTTAGGATCCCTACCACCCTTATAGCTTGAGGATCATGAACCTTTCCACCTCGCGCCAAGTTCCTTTGTTCCTGTTACATGCTGTCACCAAGGAACTTGGCTCATCCGTCTCCCATTTTACACCTCTTTAGGGCTAAAGAACTTGGCTCCACTTTTTGCACCTCTGGTGTTTTTGTTCGGATTATTATATTCATGATGGCCCACTGTAGGAGAACTTGGGAGGACCGAAATTCAAACCTAAGAACGAGGACGAGAAGTGTGTAACAAATTGGCTCAGAGACAGAACAATGTTCTGCGAAGGAAAGAGTATTTTGTTTTACACAAATCAAAATCAAAATGTCATTTGATTCAAGTGGCTTTTAAGCCCCTAAATTGAGATCTTTCAAGAAAACCTAATGAAGCTCGTAGGAGGTTCTCAGAGCCTGACTTGAAATACCACCCTGGAAGCTTTTATAAGACCATGATTATGTCAGTTACAATCGAGCCACCGTAGCGCAGTGGTACAGCGTTGGCGTAGCATTCGGGAGATCGTGGGCTCGATCCAAGCAGCCGACCATCCTGATAGAGATTTTTCCAAGGTTTTTTCTTAGTCACACCAGGCAAACGCCAGGATGGCACCTTGAACATATTGCTTGACATCTTCCTGAATCCTTTCGCCTCCCCATATCCCAGCCTGAGCCTTAGAATACATTTCAAATTCAATGTCAGTCACACCAGAAAATAGAGTAGCAAAGTAGGGTACTGTCAGTGAATTACTCTGTTAGAGAGGAACACAAAATGCTTCAGCACATTTTGGACGGTTAAACATTCATGTTGTCATGATTGTGATGTTCCTTTGTTATCACTTATAAGCTCTTTTCCCGTTACTTTTAAAAAGCTTTTCATATTCAAGTTTTTCTGAACTTAAAACCTTAAATGATTTTGTATTGAATGTGAAAGCGTAATAATACTGTCATCAGTCTCTTTTAGTACCTCTAAAATGCTTCGTGGCTTTTCTATTAGCATGGGTGTACTAGACATTCGCTCCTTTTCTTTAACTACCGTTTAGGTGACTCGGGACACTCCCAAACCTTTGTTTGTATTAATTGTGACAGCGATTCTAATGCTAATGAACATGTTATTGTCCTTTTCAACCATTGGTGGAACTTAAGATTTGTAAAGTAAGTTCAACTTGCACGAACGGATAAAGAGATCTTCTCCCAATTGAAGATTTATGTTATAAACTTCCAATAGGAAGTAATGTTTCTACTCTTATTCTAAAAATAAATATCAGTGATAACAATATTGCTTTAAACACCATTTTGTGTAAACGAAACAAAACATCTATATTTTAACAATGTTGTTATAAACATCAATCCCTGAATATACTGTCGACATCATCCGGATATAACGTGTATGTCCTACGGATATACTGTGGATACCCCTCCGAATATACTGTGGATACCCTCCGAATATACTGTAGATATCCTTAGAATATACTATGGATAGCATACATAACCTAATGAAGTCATTGAAATGGGCAAACGGGTTACCCGTCGAGTCTCATCTTATCTCATTTAACGTTTATAAGGACTTTTTTTTAGTGGCTGAAGACAAGAAGGCCTGAGGTGAGAACCTGAAAAATATCGAAACTATACCTGTGAGTATTTCCCCTGGCATGGCTAGCAGCAACTACACGTCGTGACACGAAGTGAAGAGTATCCAATTGCCCTTCGTAAATCGTAAGTATCACCTCAACACCCGTGCAGCCTAAATTATAGCGCACAAGTCCGTATATAATGTCAGCGTAGAAGTTACTCGTTACCTCTATGGTGTGTTCAACGCTATCTCATAGATACCTGCAAGATTTATATCTGGTGGTCTTGAAGCCCAAGTAACGTTCCTCCTGTTCTTCATTGGTGACTATTTGCGTGGCTCATGGTGCATTATCTTGTTCAAAGAGTTCACCTCCAAGGGGCAATATGCCAGCTATGAATAGAAAGTTTTCAATTACGTTTCAAATTACAGTGTCTAATTCATTAAAGTCAATGAAACCACGTGAGGAAATAATATCTAAGTTGTCGTAATACGAATATGGTTAATTGGTACCTTCTTCAAGTAGGAGAACGAAGAAATAACGTCCCATCCATCGTTAATTCATTAGAACTCTTCCAAAACAGAGAACATTGGCCAAGATGTGACTGACAGCAAAGAAGAAAGGGTAAAAATCTGAAGCAAGAAGTGAAGGTAACAATAGAATCACGTATTACGGTAATTTACAACGCTATATTGGTTATCTCTCTACATCTATCCACGTTGGTTGGTAGTTCCAGCTCGACTACGACAAAACTGTAGACAACAGCTACAACTGGTACCATAGACTCAGTACATATCTCTCTCTTTCTCATTCCAGATCTCATCAGTGAAACAGTTCCTCCTAGATTACATCGTCTCTAGGACAGGGTGTGGAAGCGTTCATAGCATACCATAAGAAAGTAAACCCTTTTTATTTACTACCCTTTATGTCAAATGGTAGCTACAAGTATGCCATTTGTTAATTTGTAAGTCAATGTTTGAATATGTTTAATTAATGTTTGAGTATGACTCCTGTCAAATGATGTCCCCGCTGCACAACACATTCATCTAAGCGGCGTTGGAAGCTGTCCATAACTCGTCGTAACATATTGCCTGGGATATTGCCGACGGCAGTTCTGAAGTGGTCCTTCAACTCAGGAATAGTGGCACAACGTGTTCGGAATACTTCTTGCTTGAGGTACCCCCCAAAGAAAAAAAATCAGCACATGAGAGGTTGGGCGACCGTGACGGCCAGAACATGTCACCATAAAGAGAAATTATTCTCCCCGGAAAGGTCTTCGCAAGAAAGTCATGCAAATTCTCGCTGTATGCAAGGTCGCTCCGTCTTGTTGAAACCAGAATTGGTCAATAACAACATTCAACATCCGTAATTGAGGAAGAACGAAATCTTGCAGAAACCTTAGATAGCGTTCACTGGTGACAGTTACAGCTACACCTGCATCGTCCTCGAAAAAATAAGGCACAATAATCCCAAAGGCAGCAATTCCACACCACACTGTGACATGAGAACTGTGGGAGGGCTTGATGTGCAGTTCCTGCAGGTTTACATCACTCCAGTAACGCAAATTCTGTATATTCACTGAACCAGCTAACTCGAAATGCGCTTCATCTGACGTCATCACGTTGTGCAATGTTGGTGAATTTTCGCGAAGGAGATCACGCATGGTTATGCAGAAGTTCTCTCGTGAAACTCAATCACGAGGCTTAATTTCTTGAACAATATGCAGCTTATAAGGGTGAAAATCTTCGTGCAATATTCGCCTGCATGAACGATCGAACATTTGCAAACATTGCGAATGTCGACGAGCAGATATTTTTGGGCTACGCAATATTGCAGCACGAACATTGTTATTGGCTTCCGGTGTCCGCACAGTTCTTCCTGGTTTGCGATTACAAGTAGAAGCTGTTAACCGAAATGCACTTACCCACCTCACAATGGTCCGTCCTTCTGGAACTCTCCCATGACGCCCCACGTTGAAATGTCGCCTGAATAGACGCTGGGTAGCAATTATAGAATCATTATTTTTGAAATAACTTTCAATGACAAAGGCACGATGATCTGCACTCCACCGATCCATATAGCACTTACAATCGAGATGGCGCGCATTCATACAGTACGTCAGTGTACTACGCGAGTCAAATTACGCTATGAACGCTGCCGCATCCTGTACTATGGCGCATATAGCTAGGATTAATCAAGTATAATGTACTTTAAATAATGAAGAATGGACCGAACTGTAGTTTTGCCATCAAGGGGCATGTGTGACTGATACAAAACCGTAGGTTGCTGATCGAAACGAGACATGACGAAGTACCTTATTTTATTAGACAAAGACTTTCCATCTAAATTCTGAATTTAGTTCGCCAATTCCTGTTCCTTTTATGTTAACCTCCAATTCAACTTCATTTATTCCATTATTAAAATTTCCAATTGCATTTGTTACAAGTAGTTTGGTGGCTTCAGTGGCGGCTCGTGGTCTAAATAGTAGGTGAAGTGCATCCAAATAGTTAATGTTCCTACTCTCGGGTCATCTTGGATTTCCAGAACTGGCCGGTTTATCCATAACCACTTATCCATCTTCTTCAATGTTGATGAATAGAGATTCTGCCAACTTATCCAATGAGGGTGTCACCCCCTCTAAATCGTTAAACACACCCAAACTTAAAAACATTTACCGTTAAAAACGATAGAAACCTTGCAAAACTCTACTTTCACCCCCAAACTGAAAGTCCTGGTTAGAATCCCAGTTGTAGCATACTTGTAGAGTTATTAGTTGCTAAAAGTTGTGAACGGCGAAGTTAGTCTCATATGTAAACAGTTCAAAAGTTGCGAAAATTAAACAATAACTGAGCTTTGGAAGAACAAACCGTAAAGGTCTATATGCCAAGAAAAGTATCAGCACGTAGCAAAACTTCATTTATGATAAACCATTCAACAGTAGCAAAGCTCTTGATTCTATATTACATAATTGTATAAAATGTCTACTCGTAGAACAAAGAACGAAGTACGGGAGCGGTAGGTGAACTGTATCATGGAGTAGTTTATACCGTCTATTTATTGTTTATTTGTGTACAGATCGTGAAGTAAGAAGTTACTAAATAACTACCTAACCTAATATTTTCGAACATTCAACCTTTTAAATGTGAAGTGGAGAGGATGTAATAAATTAATAAACCAGCAATTGCATGTATCTATTGTATCACAGAGTTTAAATTGAGACTCTCTACCTCTTTTCAGAAGACTGTACCAACTAATGTAACGTTGCATTATTAATTTCGAGTTTAAAACGCACATTTCCAAGACCAATATTAGAAGGATTCAAAGGAAAATACAGTCACGGAAGTATGTACTGCGGGTGTTGAATAAAAACTAACATTTAGCTTTTTATTTAAATTATATTTATCGGCCAGGCAGGCAGTTATGATTAAACCGTGACATATCTGAGGAACAGATGTGACATGTTTAGTCTAAAGGCTGCCTATCTAGTCCATAAATATAAGGTAAATAGAAATTAAATGCTAGACCATAGACTAAATAACTGCTAGACTTCCGCAGTATATATTTCCGTGACTGTACTTCAATGTCGAAAACCGAGCGGCTGTAGCTCAATTGTTAGAAAGTACGCTTAGCAATAGGAAGGCCCTGGGAAATATCCCAACGGTTGTCATTCTGACTGAGAGTTTCACAGGATTATCCTGTCACACCAGGTAAATACTAGGATGGTACAAGGCCCTGGACGACTTCCTTTACCCTACCCTAGACTAACTTGAGCCAAAATTGCCTAAAGTTCATAATTAAAATAACGACCAATGACGAGAGTAATATCCCAGGGAAACGCGGGTTGAAAGGGTAATTAGCCGCATATTCTCTGTCCATAAATGCGGGAGAGTGGCAAGTTTCGGGCCCGCGGTGATAGTTGCATAAAGCCAGAAGCAAGTATGAATGCCCCTTACATGTTGAGTGCTGAAAGTGTAATATTACTACTACAACTAGGTAATGGATAGAAAGAGAGAGAGAGAGAGAGAGAGAGAGAGAGAGAGAGAGAGAGAGAGAGAGACAGAGAGAAAGAACGTTATTTTAAGATGGACAATCTAAAAGATACTTCGTAACATTTCCGTTTTCAGAGTTCCCTAAATTCAAACTATTTTTTTTTTTGCTTCAAAATTTACTTTTCGAACAATATGCATCTAGTGGGCCCTCAGATACATTTCATGATTTTAGAGTAATATTTCAAATGTAATTTAATTTACATTAAATTGACTGGCATATAATGCCTAAGCCCGTCATAAGTCTGAGAAATGGCGTAAGTCGCTGAACGTTTTATTACACCTATAAAGTAAACACTTTAACTAGCACTGAGTCTCGGTCAACTCACATGGTAATGTTGTGCATGCTTATCTAAGGATATTTATCTATAAAAGATGTACATCGACTAGAAACCCTCATGTCCTTAAAGAACAATATCTTTGACATATTTCTAAAAGTAGTGAAGCATTAAAAATACATGTTTATCGAATACAATACAAACACAAATATGTACAATACTTGCTTTCATACTTCATAAAAAAAACTTTGCTGAAACTAAAGAAACTAATACCTTCCAACACACTAGATTTCTCACTACACATAAATAAACAAAAAGACGAATAGTTGTGCATGCGCATGTCGTGCTGGTACTGTGGAAGACAAGTTTACTTTACTTGCACGTTGGATAGCTGGAAGAGTTATTTCGTAGAAAAAGAGAATTCTCCTGCAGTCCTGCGCTACGCTCAACGCTGTCTTTCACGGGTCAGAATAATCTGCAGCGTCTAGGTAGTCATGACAGCCAAGCTTAATCGCCTTGAACTGAAGGAAATTCACTTTTCTTGTAGGATACAAAACTGGAAACAATCTATTTGTTTTTCTGTTGATATTTCATTAAATATATTTAATTTGATCTTAAAAATAAGTTTTATTTATTTAATAAAACAACGAAAGAAGTGCAGCTTTATTAACTACACTTGGCGAACCGCTACTGGGTTACTTACAACATAAAAGTTCCGAAATTCATTAAGGTGAATTTCCTTTAGGTTCAGTAGACTGTGTACTCTCTTATTTAAGTGTAAGTTGTGCGCAGGTGCTCATTTGTTTAAAAAGACGTCACATAAACTGAAATGACGTGCACTTATACCATCGAGCTGGCACTATTTGGAATTGCATCTGTGCGCTGCACCTTCATCTCATACACCACATGTTTGCAGTACATGCAAGTGTGGCTAGCATCTGGTGCTGAGGTACATAATAACTTTATTCTTTAAAATAACAACTTCTAAATAATGTGTTAGGAGATGAATAATGCAGTGGCAGCATCTAACTTTTCTCCAAGGGAGAGTCTTGAAATATTTGGGTGGGGTCAATATTTCAATAGCATATTCTATAAATTCAATAAACATATCGTAATATAAATATATCAGCATTGATAATGTAAGGTGTATCCAACTTTTAGAAGAGAATCATCTCGTAAAACGTCTACTGAAATAACTAAAGGGAATTATTTGTACTGTCTGCTGTTTCCAGCATGTGCTTTTGATGTCTATAGACAAGTTCTGATAGTTTCTACAATTTTGGATTTCAGCTTTTTATAAATTAGATGTAGAAGGTACGCCAACTGCAATTATTATTAATTTTGATCTCCTTTTAGGTCCATTGATAAAGACTTTATATTCCCCCTTAGTTACTCAGTCATCAAGTGTCAATTCGGGAACTGCTAGGACTACGAATATAGTTGAGGTGTCGTTGGAAACGTTTCGGTAATACAAGGTCAAGGACGTCCGAGACAATTTTTAAAATTATTTCCATTACGTTAGATGTAGCAGCACCATTAATCATCCCAGTTGTCATTGTTGTCAACCAGTGAACCACAAGGAGGCGTAGAGACGTCGTTGAGGTGTCTTTGGAAAGGTCTTGGCTAGACTAGCTCAGAGTCACCGGAACAGTTATGAGGAGTCAGAGTTGATAACCTCTTTAAAAATTTAACATTCAAATTCACTATTTCTATTAAATTACACGGGAGGAACTGTGTTGTAAGTAACTTTGAATTACCTATAAATTTCTTTCTAATTTTTCTGGATAGTACTTGTGGTTGTAATATTAAGGTACGCGTGCTTACAAATACACTTTCACTAGTTAAATACTCTGGGACCTTTCTTTAGCATGTGTCGGGCAATCTTTTGGAAACAAGGCCGTTAGATAGAATTAAGGGCTGCAGTTTCGTAGTTGGTGGTCACGCAAACATCGAGTTTTTATTGCTATAATCAAAACTATTTTCAATTCTTATTAGTTTGTTTTTTATTTCTGGTCACAAGCACTTCTATAAACATCTAGCGACAACCAGGAATCCAAAAAAGTGTTAAGAAAATACATATTTTATTATTATTTCGTTAAAATTTACACTCTAGTTGATCAAGAGGCCCAAACACGGCGCCATGCGGAGGAATACTAATTGTGACACTTCGTGTTATGAATGACACGTATTTTGCCACAAAAACACGGACAGTATTTCGAGCGAGCGAAAGGGATTAAATTAAAGTCAGGTTATATGTGTTATTCTTAAAATTATATGCAATGCGCAGCACTCTCACGCAACCTTCACCCTAACCCACAAGAATGTATTTCTCACTTCACAACTAACAACCAAACTTACATGTGGTTTTCATTTCCTTTAATGCTAATCTTATGTTTCCAAGCCACACAAATATGTCATTCCTTCTGTAAATTTTGCAAAAAGTGATCATCTTCGGAACCGAACCGGAATTAAACGTATCACAGTTCGTAAATAATTTGCTGGAATTCTCTTTCGAATAAGGAAGTAAGTACTCTCTGTTCTATGAAGTACTGTAAGTGCTATGAAGTGCTCTGTAAGTACTATGAAGATGTACTGTAGGTTATTTAGTTATATATGAGACACAAGAAAGGATGTCCATACAACTGACATGTACCTTGTTTATAATATACAAGGCTTATTTACAGTAATGGTGTAAATCAACTTTCGCTTTGTTTAGGTTTATGTTACAATTTACATCAATATATATAACCACACCGGAACTTTTACTTTATTCATTTGGACCATACATGTAGAGGGGACAGTATTCTACACTCACAAATTGTGCCGCGAGTGAAAGTACCTACTTGAATATTACTAGCATATATACTATCCAGAAAAGATGAATAAATTTATTAGTGTAATTAATGGTTAATTAAAACACTTGTGTCCTTTTTTCAAAAAATACATTCTCGTGGTATTAGGGAATTGAGTCATCTGAATTTCTACATTCTGATAGCTTTTCTGTTAGGCAGTGAACCTCCTCATATTTAATAACCTCATTTGTTCAAACAGTAAACTATTGAAACTAGTATGTACCTAACAGATAAACCAAGTTTAAAGGCTTTAGACTTTGAACTGCCGTGAAAGACCGATCAAGACAGAACCTAGTTCAAGTTGAAGTTGAACGAAGTTTATCGCTGATCGTTCTTCGTGCAACACAATTTCCTGTTGAACGTACGTTGATCCGAGATCAAAGAAATGATCTTGGTTGGCGCACACCACCGATAGCTAAATTGAATATGAAAGCTTTTTAGCTACTTGATTGTATCTGCAAAGATTTGCCTTGTCAGCCAGAGCATGGTATTCTCATGAAATATGCTGTATAGTTTCTAAAGGATTACTGCACTTTATACATGCGTCTATAGTATTTGACTTGATTATAAATTTCTCATTACACTTAATTTTGATTGCTTTATCCTGAGTTGCCTTTATAAATCCTTCTGTTTCTCCAAATCATTTAAATGGGGAGGTGAAAAGATGAAAGAGGAACATGCGAGATTATTCTCAATATGTCTGAGGAAAAGAGAAATACCCAGAAGTTAGAATAGTGCTGTTATAATTTTGTTGTCCAAGAAAGGGGACAAGAACGCGTCGAAAACTACAGACGAATTAATTTACTGTCAGTTCTATACAAAATGTTCACCAAAGTTATTTTGAATCGTATTGAACGGGACTTGGATTTTAACCAGGAAAGGGAACAAGTCGGATTTCGTTGTGGATTTAGCAGAATGGACCATACACGAGCATTGAATGAAGTTATGGAAAGGACTAATGAATATGAACGTCCACTATGTTTGGGATTCATAGATTTCGAGAAAGCTTTCGATTCGGTCTCCTTGTCAGCAGTACTTAAATCACTTGAACATCAAGGCATCGAAAATGCATACATCAAGCTACTGCGAAACATTCATTCGACTGCCAAATTTGTCATTAGACTACATCAAGAAAGTGAAAAATTAAAAGTTGGAAAATGGGTAAGGTAAGGAGATTCAATTTCTCCAAAACTGTTTTGTGCGGTCCTGGAGAGAGTGTTCCAAAATTTAAACTGGGATGAAGTTGGAATTAAAATTAATGGCGAATATCTTCATCACCTACGGTTCGCTGATGTTTAGTCCTGTTTGCTTCAAGTGCAGAAGAACTACAAACCAGAATGGAAGAACTGAGTAATGAGAGTTCAACAAAAGGCCTTAAAATGCATTTAAGTAAAACAAAAGTCATATGTAATCAACATGCTGCAAAGAAGGAAGTGAAGATTAATGGAGAGCCAATACGCATAGTTGATGAGTATGTTTACCTAGGCCAGCTCAAGACATCGAATGCAAAGTTGACTGATGAAATAAATAGAAGATGTAAAATGGCGTGTAGTTCGTTTGGAAGACTACACTTTATTTTCAAGAGCAACCTACCAATGTGTCTGAAGCGTAAAGTTTATAATCAATGTGTCTTACCTGTAATGATGTACGGCTGCGAAACTTGGACATTGAACGCGCAAACGACTCAAAGACTAAGAGTCACACAAAGAGAATTGGAGAGATGCATGCTAGGAATAACCAGGAGGAACAGGAAGGCAAGTGAATGGATTCGCGCACAAACAAAGGTAGAGGATGTAATCAAGACTGCGAAGAAACTGAAATGGAAATGGGCCGGTCACATAGCTAGACGAACAGATGGAAGGTTGACGACAAATGTTTTATATTGGATTCCTAGAGAAATGAAACGACCGAGACGACGCCCAAATGCAAGATAGGTAGATGAAATCAAGCGTTTTCCTGGAGCTACATGGATGAGGATAGCAGCAGACCGAGATATGTGGAGGCCTTCATCCAGCAGTGGATAGAAAACGGCTGAATATGACGATATATATATAAAAATTCACAGCCATATTCAATCCACTACTGGATGAGGCCTCTTCCCGGAGGGAGGAGTTGGTCTACTGCTCCCACGCTGACTAGACGTGTTGGGAGAGAAGAGTCGAAGCTCTCAACTGTGATCGCCACTGTGTTTTATTCACAGCAGCTCCCCAATTGCCATCACGATTCTAGGTCAACACCAAAACTTTGAGCCCCCACCGGGAATCGAACCTGGGACTGCTCGCACTGAAGTCGAGCACGCTACCGACTAGGCTACGCAGTAGTCTCTCTCTCTCTCTCTCTCTCTCTCTCTATCTATCTATCTATCTATCTATCTATATATATATATATATATATATATCTGTTAATTTTATTCAAAGAATATACGAGGAGAGATCGTAAAGTTCACGTCCTTATGTACATCACGCAGGAAAAATTAACTTCTTGTGTCCTTTTGTTTCTTTACACGTTGTACCACAGATAAACTATGGTTGTACTAGATGTTAGTAATCTGTAGGATGAAGATTGAGACTCGAAGCGAGATAGAGTTCCTGTATTTGAAGGTGAACAGTGCCCGTGGTGGAAAAGTAATTTTCAAACTGACCATATGTCCGGCACAGACGAGCCAAGGACTGGAAGACCATCACGCACAGTCGATACGGCCACAACGAAGAAAGTAATTGATTTGTACTGGAAGACCAGCGAGCCACCATCCAACCCAATGATCGTCAAGGAAACTGGACTTCGTCACGGTAGTATGTGGAAAATGATTCACGAACCCACTCATGTCTAGGGTGACTGAACGGTGGGTTCACCAAAGGTGTTCGTTTCGATACGGACGATGAACCAGCTTAGTCAAGTCGCAGTTGAGAAATCGAGGTACTGTGGCTTTGAAATCTTGTAGTGTTTTCTCTCTTCTCGCGATCTCGCCGTAAGTAGCTTTTTGTTGTTCCCAGAGATGAAAAATGCATTGCGAGTTCGGCGATTTAACGACAAAAATGACGTCATTCAACTACTGGGACAGTGATTACCAACGCAATGTACAGACTTCTATAATGACGATCTGCGGAAGGTCAAGAAAGGACACAAAGAGTAACATGTACTGTACATAAGGACGACTAAATACACTGGCAAAAATTCACACAATTAGCTCAATAACTTCCGGGTGATAATTAAAACTTTACGATCCCCTCTCGTTTATATATATCCACCTTACGATCTCTGAAGGTAGAGTTGTTCTTCTGCTCAGTGAACAGGATTATATCTAAATTTCAGTAATATCGTCTCGTAAATGTGTTACCGATCGGCCGTGGTACGACGTTGCCTACAATTAGTGCTGCCCACAAGACGAGACGAGACAGAGAAATGTCTATGGAAAACAAGTTGAGACAGAACTCTCGTAATGTACAATATACATCTTTTCGAGACGAGACACTTTCTAGACAAGAAATTTTCGAGATGAGACAGCCTCAATCTCGTGTCGTGGGAACACGTTGGCTTAGCATTCGCGAGGTCGTGGGTTAAATCTTAACGGCTGATCATCCTGACTGAGGTTTCTTCCGGGTTTTTACTCAATCACACCAGGGAAATGTTGAGATGGTACCTTCAACTTAGGCCAACACCTTCCCGCAACCTTTCTCCTCTCCTGAGCCTTAGATGCTTAAAGGTCATAAATAAAATTCAAAATTCGATTTCGTAAATGTGTTTAGTTCATTGAGGTCTGTATTAGTATATTATTTCAGTCTACCAAGGGAATATGTTCGACACATCTATTTTTTTTTTAACCTGTTAACTTTTGTGATCTTTTCCTTACACTTTCAACCTTAACTTCTTTTTTCATGGTCACAGGGTCTATTACATTGCTTTGTTCTATAATCAGAGATATATATATAAGAGACGTGTCACCTTCACAAATTCTTTAAGCATTAAGTGTCTTATCCAAATGCTGGTATTTCATTACATTTCGAAATGAGGAAAAACAGGTACAAATGACTTCCTTGTTCACTTTCATAATGCATGGTTTAACTCGTTTCTCTCAACATCAGTACTCAATGAAAATTGGAACTGGAAAACGATGCTGTTGCAAAAAAAAATGAAAGATGATTGTTATTATTACGTTATTTTTTTTTTAACCAATGGAGAACCACTGTCACGGATACTTTTGAGTCGATAAAATGATAAAATTTTATACATTTATCGAATTGTTGCTATTACTCACTTCCACTTACAATGTGAAATTTCTTTGAAATAAACGATTTCAAACATATTTAAAGGAATTCCTTCTTTTGCTTTTCTGCTTGGTGCTTCTACCAATTTTCGCTGTTACGGGACCTGCGCTTCTAGATAACTCTATATAATTCTCTAGCGCCAACACTCTGCATCAAACCTTGAATATAGCAGTAATAAACTAAATCATCCACATGTGAAAGCCGGGGGATAAATAACTAATCTCAGATCCTATACTACATCATAGATGTTTCAACTGCTAGTCATAGATGTTTCAACCGAGTTGTGACTGCCTAAACAGTTAATGTCTTTCACTGTCACGTGCAAGCTCTGGATTTGGAAACATCAACGTCTGTGGTGTGACTATCAGAGCTCTACTGTCAGGCTCAGGTACATCTTTGGTTGGTAATTCTTAATCATAAATTCCCATAAATATAACATATTGAATTAAGGAAATTCACGGAGTCTTGGATCACAATATGTCACAACACATTGTGCTAAAAATGATGCAATTCACCATATACAATTAACTAGTTAATCTGTATGTCAGCAGAGTCGTTAAGCAAGAAATGAAAGCGATGAGGCTCATATTAGCCATGCATTTACAATGGATTACCTCCACACTACACATGCTTGCAATTTGTGACAAACTGTTACGTGAAGCGATTTCATTTTACACTTCAGCAGACCCAAGGATTTTGGTCAGGATTTTCAGTTTTGGGGACGTAAAGTCAAAATTGGGAGGGTGTAAGTGGAGTTTTGCAAAGTTTCTATCGATTTTTTTGACCGTAAGAATTTTAATGTTGGGGGATGCAGTGAAGAATTTTGGGGAGAGACACTGCCCATAGAGGAGGCCTGGCAGAATCACTGAGCACACCAAAATACATTCGGGACATATGAAATTAAGATTTGTTTTTCGTTGTTGCCTTCTAAAACTATCAAATCATTTTAGATAAATAAAATAAAATAAATTGTCCTGAACAGAAATTCTTTTAAAGAACAGCGCAGTTTCTATCCGCGCTATATAGACGAAATTTTTAAACAAACGTTTATAAAATGCCCTTTTCTATATTCGCAAGGAAACAATTAGTACAGTATATCCCTACAAGAGAAAGTCTTCGCATTTTGCTGCCGCGTGATAAAATGTATTCTATTACTTTCTTTTAATAGCACAGACCTTAAGTTTTTGGTTATGTGTTCCTTTACCTTGTTTGTTAGTGATCAATTGTGTTATGTTTGAGTCATAGTTACCAGCCAATCACAGTAATAAGTCACTATTATTATTTTTCATTTTCGTATGTATGGGATTTGTATTCTCAATATTCACTCGCTTTGGCTACCTTCAAAATTTTGTGATAAATTGCGTTTTGGGGAGGCATCACCAGGGAAGCTGGACTTTAACGCTATATACTAAGCTGTTCCGGAAAATACGAAAAGTCTGGCAACCCTGCTCGTTAAGAGTATTACTGTATCATGGAGGAACATGAAGAGATATTATAAACGGAGTGCCAAGCTGAATTCGTGACTAAGAGCGATCGTTTGTGCATAGTAGTGACATTTAGTGGCCGCTAGGTAAATTACATGCGTCAACTAGTGCCTTTTCTTTAAAAGATGGCAATACTATGTACCCGATCAACGTCTGTTCATAGTCCCGCTGTCTTGTCTTTTGGAAACGAAAAAAGGCAAATTATTCTTTCATCTCTGTCAGTATCTTGACACCAGAAAGCAGTACAAATTCTTCTATAATGTGTTGACAATTTCTTATGTTTTTAGTGAATTGTACTGTCAATTACATAATAATAATAAATATAAATATTCGAAATGTCACTCCGACAACTGCACTCTTCCACGAGCACTTTACTACTGGTTCTAGCTCAAGGAACAAGTATCGAAATTTAAATAAAGTTTTCTTTCTAAGCTTTAGCATACCTATATAACGCAAGTTCGATACATCATCAGTTCACCTATGTGAAACTTTTTGAGCTGGTTACCCAGCAAATCATATATTCCTGGTATTACAAGAGAAATACGTGCATTTTTTGACAGTCGTTGAAAGGAATCAAAAAGAGGCGAATGAAGAAAACAACTTGATGCCACTCTTAACAGAAAGATGATGATAAATTCTCATTTATAGTATTTGATTCAATGGTTTACTTACTTTATAAATATAGAAGCTGCTAATCGCTTGATTTAGGGATGTTAGTAAGAAATCTTTTCCTGGTCGGACGGGAACACAAATTTTCCCGATAATAGGGAAACTTTCGTAACGGGTAGTTGTCGGGAATATGATTCTCACAATTTCCAGACGTTTCGGGAATTTTTGAATTCTCGCGAATTCCCGATCGTTGCGGAATTATCGAAAATCAATACCGATATCTAGACTGGAGCGGGATTTTCCTGAATGTCTTACAGGAATTTAGGATACCCACATACCTCTAGCTAATCCTTGATCCACCAATGTGCTCTTAGGAATCCTCCATTACCTCACATTCAATCTATTTACTTCTTTTCTCAGTTTCAATATTTATTACTTATCTGTCTTCACTGGTCGTATTCCTTTAGTATATATCTTGTTCATCGAATTTTGTCACAACCTCCGTACCTCACCTCAGGTTTCTTCTTACACCTCGTTTGATGTGACAATGTGTAAGAAAGATGAAAATCCTTTAAAAAGTTCTGTTTACACCTTGTACACTGTCCTAGTCTCGAAGTCTTCACAAAATTCCTGGTTGATTAGCCATATTGATTGAAAATGAACTAAAGTCTATAAGTTAGGATTTATAGTTTGATTCAAAATGAACCAAACTCACCTAATTCGGATTTACACTTTGATTATTAATACATTTGTAGCATATATGTCCTTAATATAAAACGTTGAAAGGTGATCGTTATGAAGCAAGTTTAGAAAACGGAATTGAGGCCAATTAAGCGATAAAGCATTTCATAGACTCGAACAAGCCTTACGGATCAGACTTATTTGCCGAATGAAATAGAATTTAAAATTTAGAACTTTTGTTATTAAAAGTACAAGAGCTAATAAAAGTCTTACAGATAATCATATTGACTAAAATGGTTAGAACAAGTTCACGAGACAGCATAAGTGCTTCGCATGGACGTATGTGCTAAGCCCAATTACAAAACCATGGCATTGTTAGTTCGTCTCACAAAATGAATTTCATAATTATTCCAATTATCTTCTAGCTTGTAGTTATCTAATTAATATAAGAACTTACAGTTTTGTACTCTGTAAACAGTACTTGATCCGTATGTTACAACTAACTTAAAGGTCAAATAAAATACTAATTAGTTTCTTTCGTAACACAAAGTTTTTACTTAGCGATAATAATGATGATTTGACCGGATTGGTGTCTTGTCCGGATACAGGTACTTAGTCAAGGTGAATGGATGGTAATTTGCCATTACGTACATTCACATTCCTAATGGGATCCGCAGTTTAGAGTGAATTCAAAACTAATATACTAAATGTGTCTCTACCGGGAATCAAACTTGGATCCCTTGATTACAACCCGACACGAATCAATAAACAATAAATTTATAAATAATATCAACAAGCAATTATTAAATAAATGTTTATTTGTTCTATGTTGACTAGTATACAAAGTTTCAGACGGATAAACAAATACTTTTTTTAAATTTTTATGGTAAAGTTACATAACATTTATAATACAAAAAAGTACTCATTACACTAGGAACAAAAACTGTAGTAATTAAGAATCTTCCGAAAACCTGACGACCATATACATTCAATATTTTAGTCATGTTTTCATAAATTTTGCTGAGTCAAATTTATTTTAAAAAATTTACATACTAGCTACCACATTGTGGTTACGTTTCAATTTCGAGACTTTATCACTCGAATGTTGTATAACAATTTAAATAATACATTGAAATTATGCTTTATTAAGTACTGTTAGTGTTAACATTTTAAAAAAATATAATTTAGTTAGGAACAAGTTCGATTTAAGTTATACATGGTTCCAAAGAGCAGTAGAATCTATATCACATGTTTTATAAACCATTCATATAAAACTGAGATCTAGTCACTGTAAAACAAAGTTGTATTCATACTCTCTTGAATCTACAAAAATGAACATCAACTACTACTGTTATTTGGAAGCACGCATTTCCTAAAATAGAACTGTTCACTGATTATATTATTTGCAGTCTAATTCATTTGGACGATACCCTAAAAAGCGGAGTATTGTCATATATTAAAACGCACTGCGCAATTCTACTGTTTATATTCATTTTTCTTCTGTGACACAGTTTCGATACATATAGGGAAAGGTACACAATTAATAAAAGAGTTCACAAATACAAATATATTCGAAAGAGTGCGAAGATTATATTTTCTGAGGATATATATCAACATTGCAATCAGATAACCCATGCTGACTTAGAACTTCACAAACAGATATATTCAAACATACAATTATATTAAAGTTGAGTGAATTATGTTTCTTTTCTCTTTTACTTAATCTCATCCTCACCTTTGTTGAAACTTCACCTTTCAAACGCATATCTGCAGATTAAGGGACCAACAGTTTGTTACCTGGTATTTTAAAGGTTATCTAGTGTATATATACCCTAAGATTGGTAGAAAACGATCGACGCGAGCATTTTCTGTTCTAAAGATTGCACACTGTGGCATATACCGTACTAATATTCGTTACATATTTAACATGAACTGACGTATATGTCCTATGTGTGACGTATTATTTCAGTGTTGCTAGGTTATGCTTCTTACGTGCTTAGATACTTTTTTTCATAGAGCAGTATCTATAAATTTAAACGTACATTCACGAATAACTTTGAAAAGAGACTCCAGATTATGTAAACACTTAATAAACTATCACAGATGTGGCATGAATTGAACCAAATTCTTTAAGAACAGCCACGAAAAATTTCACTTACTTATCACAATTGTTTATAACTGCACCATGCGATTGTTAACATCATTTATAGAATTCAGTAAAAGTAACTTCTTTCGCGCTCATTAACGGCAATGTACTGACGCAGCTTGGTCTTTTTCATGAACTCGAAACACTTCCCTTTTCTTTCTTCTGGGCACAAGTATTGTTTAAAATCTTCTCATTACTCACTACAATTCCATTGTGGAATGTCAACTCTTGGTATTTTCACGCCGTAAGTTTGGGATGAATGCAGACACACTCCTCAACAGATTACAATTGGACACTCGCACTTCAAAGACCGTTTATAACTTTCCAAACATTGCTTTGCTGATAGCCTTCATCACTCTTGTCTGAATAGTTTTTCATCTGCTTCTCGGAGAAAATCATACCACAGCCCATACATACTCTATCATAATCCATCCACATGTAGGAGGGTTGGCCTAAGGAAGCAAGCATAACTGCTTACTGCTTCTGTAGGGGTGCTTTGTATGTTAACGATATTACTTTACTGAGTAAACTAATGCTATGATGCTGAGTGGAAACGTCATAGAAGGACTCCGAAACAGCAAGAAGAAAACAAATGAAATGGGAAATTTTTGCAGTCCCTTTCACACGTCCTTTTTCTGTTCTTTACGCTAGTTCTCTGTGAAGAACGGCTCAACTATTGCTGTCAGTTGCTTGGGGGTTGTGAGGTTGACAGATGGTGACAATATGGCTTTCCTTATCTCCAGGTCGCTTGTTGCTATACATGTCAACGGAACTGTAAGGAGGAGGCAAGTCATGAGCCACTACCGAATCGTAACTTGGTGGAAGTTCTGCGCTGGACATTAGATGAAGTTGGCTTCCCACACACGTCGATCCCTGAAACGAAAAGAAAAGGAAATTACTATTACTTAAAATTATTAGTATTGTTTTGTACATTATGTGGAGTCTCCGCGCATACTAGCCTGTTTGTCAACTAACCAACTTCAAGAATTATGACATATATACAGAAATTCTGCCAAGATTTTCAGTTTGGTGGGGAGATAAAAACCAAAATTAGGGGGTGAAAATAGAGTTTTGAAGAGTTTCCATAAATTTTAACCGTAAACATTTTGAAGTTGGGTGTGTGCTCAAGATTTTGTGGGGTGATACCCCCTCACTGGAGGGGCTGGCAGGATCACTGATTACATCACATATCTAAAACTTCTTAATAAAATAGAAATTATTGTTTTTATTTACCTTTTAGTGCAGTTTCCAAGGCAAAAGTTAATTTTCTAGATTAGTTTCATTAAAAAAAAAATAAAAAAACTTTTAAAAGACTTTCCTTTTTTAAACAATTCGTACTAAAAAAGTTAAAAAATAATTTTGTTTATGCATGAATGAAAAGAAAAGCATAGGGCGCGCCAATTCAAGAATTTATGAAGTGACTTTCTATAAGAGCGCCCCCCATGTCCTTCTCTTTAGTCATACATAAACAAAATTATTATTTTTTCCTTTTTAGTACGAATTGTTTAAGGAAAAATTGTCTTTAAAAAGCGTTTCCATTAATTTTTTCTTAAGCTGTTTTGTGAACTAAATCCTAAAGTGTTCGGCAACCAACAAAACCCCCATATCATTGTTGGTTAGTATTTATTTTAGGATAAAGAAGTCTGTATTAAAAAAAAATATTAAGAAATACTTTTAAAACATAAATATATAGAAATATGTGAAAGTAACAATGGCATATTGTATTGTCACCCGATTTACGTCGCTATGCAAAATTTCATCATTGTATGGCGTCGGGAAATGAGTTAAATTAACGTTGCAAGATATGAAGACACCACAAACCATTGTGAACTAAAGAAAAGAATGTAGAAAGCATCCTATACAAGTGGGTATGATCTTGTTTAAGTGAACGCCATTTCTCTTTCAGCACGCGAAGAGAAATAACAATATATTTTTTGTCTCTCTTGAAATGCCTATTCCAATGTCTTAAAACCGCATTATCAAAGGATAATACACAAGGAACTGTGATTATTTGTGATTGGCATGAAGAAATTTTGAAATACAGTCCCCCAAAAATTTGTTTAAATGGATTTGATTAGCACCAATGAAGAGAAAATGTAATAGTCCAAAACAGAAGTTGGATACATCAGTTGGAAGCTCCATTTGTTAGCTACCAGATCACGTCAGCTTTGAAGTGAAGTCCAGCTGAGTTCTGCTGGATACTGTTAGAAGTTAAAATTCTCAACATCATAACTGAACAGATGTGCAATAAGGTGTACTGCACGTTTTAAGAATAATAAACAATATCGCATTAATATGTTTGTATGGATGTTTCATCAGTAAGTTAGAAAAGTACAGTACATTCTAAAATTCAAAAACAGCTCTCTGCTCCAAGTAAACAAACCAGCTTTGTTGTTAATGATTAATTTATAATAAACATATGAATTGTTAAAAAAAAAGAAGTAAAATTCTAATCACAAAAAAATAATCTAAAATTATTAATTATATTCTACGTTTGTAAGTTTCACCAGGCGAATATCGGTATGGTACCTTAAATAAGGCCCTGACCGATACCTTCATCATCCTCTATCTACCTCATCCTGGCTTGAGACAAAGATACGGAAAGGATAGAAATACATTCAAATTTCAAACAATCACGTATACATACATACACAAAAAAATATGATCTTACATCTCTCCTTTGAGAGGAATATAGATTGACCTCAGTTTGGTATCATTTCTTACAATGTTTAATTTTCTATAATGAAAAAGGCTACCACTTGACAAATGAGAACCGTTCAAATAAGTATTGTACTCTGTCAAAAACAGATGATCCTAGCAATAATTTTTATGAAATATTGTTCGCAAAGTACTTGTTTATAAACTCGTTTCGTCGAAAGCAAGAACAGTCATAGTACACAATATGCAAAACTACCAACGAAACTTTTTTTTTTGTTTCAAACATTCTTTCATACTGAATTCAAACAGACATTTAGTACGGACATAAAAATGCTTACGCAATGCCTTTTGCACATGTTAAGATTCTGAACGATTAAGTACAAAGGACGACTGGCTGCACCCACGGTTTAAACAGTGTATAAGATATCTTGTGAATAAAAGAAACTTCACATGGTAGTGAAGATGCTTAAAAAATGAAAATAAATATCGCTACACAATAAAAGAAGGAAAGGAAAAAAAATCATTGTAAAACCAGTACAGCTTATTCTTTAGTATTTTCTTTTGTATGGTAGTGTCTTGTTTGAAGTAGACAGACTACTCAGTTTTCCAACTAAATCACAAATTACTAAAACCTTGAGAATCTTTTCCTTCATGAGTCAGCGAACGGATAAATTCATAGAATGCTTTTTTACTGTGAATCCGCAAACTGTTTTGTACGGGGGGGTTCATGTACTTGTCTACTGTATACTGGTACAGTTAAATGTCTTTTCTTGCGATTTTCTGTTTTGTTATGCAAAGAAAAATGTCGTTGGAACATTCATGTGTCATCTCTCTATCTGCTAAAAGCTTTTTTCAAGACCATATCTTTTTTTTTTTTTAAAGAAACAGTTGACTGTTAACGCCCACTTTCAAGCAATGACATCAAATCTCTACTTTGTCTTTTTTTCTATGTAGTTTCTAAAAAAGAGGTGTTTATGACCAAAGACGGCTGGTTCGAAATAGTTCTTTAAAAGTATTTGATATATGTGATGAGTGTACTAAACTACTGTGCTTGGATAGAAAGGCGTAAAACACATCTGAAAACCATTTTCTTTCGTCTTGTCTATTTCTTGTGCCCTGTTTGCGGGTGGAGTTTAACAAATCGAGGACAAAATGCAATGAAGAACTTTGGCTGATTAGCAAACTCGTAATAACGTTGCCCGCGTGATGTACAACGAAATCTTCTACTAAAAGTTCAGACAATTTTATGGAAAAAATCAGGCAATTTGCATAAAAATTTCCAGCAAGTTATTGGCAAAAATCACAACTCTTTAATTCAAATTATTATTATTATTATTTAGACTACCAGACCTTTATTCGTAGTGAAATGTTGTTATCAAATTTGGATTCTGTGATGAATTTTACATAAGGAACACCTAATCTTATCTTTTAAATTTCATAAAGCAAGACTTAAAAAAATAAAATTGAAATGAATGTGAAATTCCGTAAAGTGTCGGTCTCGACAACATTTGAGGATACAACATACCAAACTTTGAAGCGTTGTAATTTTGGGTAAAGGTGGCCTAGAAACCTGTAAATTGGAATTTGAATTAAGAACACTATCAAGAATCAACGTGCCAAATTTCATTAAAATCGGAAAGTATGCGTGACATAACCTGCCTGAAATGTCTTGGAAATAACCCGTACACTAACTTAAGCATGATTTTTTTCAGGGTTTCCCACGCGAGTTGAACTTCAACTTTTTCGTACATGTTACTACACACCTTTACAAAGGTATTGGTGAAGAAATTATTTGGTAACAATTTAGTTAGCAGATATTCTTATTTTTCCCTTACTAATAATAATTAATATTTCTTGTCTTTCTCAAATAGTAATTTGCTCTTCCATATTAATTCTTTTTCTTCTGATCATTTCATCAAAATAAACTAGCTATGTCTATGATTTAAATAAAATGAACAGGCAAATGTTCAATAAGTTCATTTAATCGTCACCAGGGTGCAGACTGCAGTATGTTAGGAAACCGCAGAGTCATCTTTGTTTAATTTTGACAACTAGCTTAATAAAACAATGGAGAAAAATTAGACATCCACACAGAGAAAACTATTTTATTTAGTTTTATTATAACTTAGAATTCAGCAAAAAATTATTTTCGATTCTTAGGTGTGGTTAGTAAAAAATATTGTCTAGTATGTCTGAAGAAGTAATTAAAACGCTGAAAGACGAACATTACTGATAACTTTGTTTAAATATTCCAAAAGGTTGTCATTACATTCTTTACTTTAGTTCACAATGGTTCGTGGTGTCATCAAATCTCGGAACGTTAATTGAACTCATTTCCAGACGTCATAGAGTGATGAAATTTTGCAGAGCGACGTAAGTCTGGTGACAATACAATATTCCATTGTTATTTCCATATATTTATTTATATACATATCATCATCATCATATTCAGCCGTTTTCTATCCACTGCTGGATGAAGGCCTCCCCCTTTTCTTTCCACATATCTCGGTCTGCTGATATCCTCATCCATGTAGCTCCTGAAAAACGCTTGATTTCATCTACCCATCTTACATTTGGACGTCGTCTCGGTCGTTTCTTTTCTCTAGGAATCCACTGTAGTACACTTGTCGTCCACCTTCCATCTGTTCGTCTATATATATATATACTGTACATATATATTTAAAGCAAATTTTAATATAAATTTATTTATTTTTATTCTCAACTTCTTTATCCTAAAATAAATACTAGCCTGCAACTAGCCTAGGTTTTCCTGGTTGCATAACACTCTAGGATTTGTGTCACAAAACATTTAGCTTGAGAAAATGTATCCAAACCTCGAAATAACTAAAAAAAATTAAAAACTTTTTAGACAATCTTTTATTAATTAATTCGTACTAAAAAGTATTTTTTTGTTTATGCATGACTAATAGAAAAGAATGGGGCGCGTCATTTCAAGAATTTATAAAGTGAATGAGAATGCGCCCCATGCTTTTCTTTTAAGGGATGTATAAACAAAATTATTATTTTTTACTATTTAGTACGAATTGATTAAGAAAAGTTTAAAAAGTTTAAAATGCCTTTAAAAAGTTTTTTATTATTTATTTTATTACTAACATTACTAGAAATGTCTTCACAGGTAGCTGCCTGATTTTTTTTTCAGGATTCTTTTTTCTAAATATCTTTAACAGTGTGTAGAAGTTGTCTATTCACTACAGATTCCACCAATAATTTGCGAATTTATAGAAAACACAGAAATATGTATTTTAAACCTAATTTGTATTTTCCCTGTTATTTTCTCGCTACTATTTTAACCAAAAATGTTAGGTTACGTAAAGTTAGGTTAGTTCACTGTATATAAACTGTTAATAAATACATTACCTAACCTAACTATCTCCACCAAATCATTACGGGCGAATAAAAGGAACGGTCCCGTAACTTTTGATATAAAATTAGATTGGTAATACTACTCAACTACTGTATAATTAAATGGCTATTTTAGACTATGCGTAGCCATAAAATAATTGTGTAATTTAAAAATGTCATAGGGCCTACGGTATTACATAAACATGCATACCTCTATGTAAAGTAACTTCTGTTGAAGTAGACAAAAAATTATTTTAAAATGTACTAGAAGTGGATTTTTATGGGTAGGTAATTTGTACAAATAATAGGTATTTGTAAATTTTATTAATATGAAACTTAAATTCAATTTCCTACTTCTAAAGTGAGAACTAGTCTAAGCTAATCAACCACAGTTACCTCTGGTTCAATGGTTATGGGAGGACGTAGGTTCGAGTCTCCCTGCAGCTCATTCTGACTTAAATTTTTGCATTGCTTTTTCTTCCGTTTCATCTGATAAACGCTTAGGTTGTACCTAAACTAAGATCTTGGTCTCCCCTTTCTCACTGCTGATCAAAAGTATTTCACGCTGAGGGGACGACATCCCTCAGACCAGTAACGGTCCTAGACCATAACTAACTGTCCAGCCCAGAAACTCAAATTAATCTAAATATTAAAAAGCTAAATAAATAACGGTGTGTGTAGACACAATGATAGAAATAAGCCTAACAACGAAAATGAAAGTTGAATTATTATCTAAAACGATCGTTGATAAGATCTAAATTTAATTTAAATATTTACATAATAAAACTTCTGTCTGTTTGCGGGTGGGTGGGGACATTAATAAATCCCATTTTTTTTTACAGCGTAATGAAGTAATAATAAAGCTTATCTTTACTGTTATCCAGTGTATTTTGTTCATGGCGTTATAACATAATAAGGAAGTTTTTTTTATATATATATGCGAAAGGAAAACAAACTTTGTTTCTGGTGAGTGACTTCCTTGAGACTTCTTCGAGTATTTCTCATCGTAAAGAGCCGTTTGTTGAAAAAGTATATACATAATTTAAGTGTGTTTCTCGCTATATTTCTGCTCTGATCATACAGGCCAGTTGATGGTTTAAATTTTACGGAGAAAGTCCTGTTAGAACATTTGAAAATGTTGGTTATAACGAAAGAAATTAAAATATGGTAGCATATATTCTATTTCTCTTTCTGGTTGTTTCTTTATCTGAGCGACTGATCGAGCCGTCGTAGCTCAGTGGTAGAGCGTTTGCGTTGTGGCTTCGATCCCAGCGACTGACCATCCTGTATGAAGTTTTCAAGGGGTTTTCCTCAGTCACACCAGGCAAATGCCGGGATTGCACCTTCAACGTAGGCCCTGACCGACACCTTCTCCCCT